>JBBPNX010001098.1:0-10821 GCA_038091155.1 Harrya chromipes
CTGGTCCTTGACTCCACTACCTGTTGAAGGTCTTGCAGAACATGTCCAGTTGGAAATCACAGAGGGGACATTGACAGGAAAACGAACACGTGATGTATCAGTGGACTCGGAATCATGCTCCAAAAGGCCCACTCAACGACCACGAGTACAAAAGACAGATGACAGATTGCCAAAGTGTGAGCAGACAAGCTCATGACTAACATGGGACATGAAACTTACCTGAACTGGAGGCAGTGAACCCAAGTCAAATATAGGACTTTAAAAAGTCGAACACAGTGTAGCATAGCCATGCTTAGCATTAACAGACTTCCTCTTTCCTTTTATATGGACATTACAGAACCCCTACCCCCCCTTCTGTATATGATGAGTAGATGTACCCATCAAATTAGATCTCTTTCCTGATATGTACTTGGAACACTGTGTTCCAATTATGATAAGCTTTAACCTTTCACCCTGTATATCTAGAAGGACTCTTGTCCTTATCTTTTGAACTTCTCCCAAGATCCTAATCTCCCCTTTTAGATACTTTTCCATTTATCTGAAATGGACACCCTTACTCCTCTTTGCTCTTCCATGCAACTAGTTCCCCTACTCAACTCATTCCCTCTCTGAGGTATAAATTCCTGGCACATGTACTATGATTCAGCAACTAGTTCTACACAATACAAGCATGGTGAATCAGCCTGTTATAGGAGGCCTGTATGGCCTAACCAAGGATAGATGTCACAGGAGGGACTTATATGGATGAGAGGGCTAAGGCCAGAACATTGTGATATGAGGTTGAAAATAATTCAAAGTTCTATTGAAACTCAGTCAGATGTGATGAGTTTAGTATTACTCTGCATATGGTATATTATGTAAGTGGTGATCAGTATGTAGTCAGTACCTATGGTAAGTCCATACTTCAACACTCCCCCTTGTTTTGTGTATGTAGACACTTAGACAATAGAAGGACTTCTGACCAATCTAATGACTTAGCAAGAACTAAGTCCTCAAGTAAATCTAAGATGGTGCATAGAACTCCAGACTGAGCTGGGAGCGAAACTTCTCAAACTTGACATATCCTGGGATAAAAAGTAACTCAACCTGCTTAAAGGTCATTACAACATCATACACAAAATGATAGCAGATGTGTATTTGTTTGGAGTGCAAGATCTCCACCAAGCTAAACCAGCTTGTTTTGAGTCACAAATGGTGCAGATTAGTTGGAGTACTTTGCCTTTTGAGTTGGGAGGCACAAACCCTTCAGGAAACTCCATATAAAGTTCCTCTTCTAGTATACCATACAGGAAGACAGATTGGACATCAAGTTCATGTTGAAATATATCCCGACTGTCCCTGACAGTTCTGGATCATTTCGACATGTTCCTGTACTTCCTGTACTTCCGCTTCCAGAAGTTCTGAGATTCCTGCAGTTCCAGAAACTCCAGAAACTAGATACTTAGTACATACAATGTTATATATGATAGGAACACATAGCATGCAGGTACAACACTGCATTATACATAGTATATAAACCATTCTACATACTAGAATGAAATAACAATCCTTCTTCACTCAAACCCCCATCTACTTGAGCGTTCTCCCAGGTAAGTCACCAGAGTAGAAACTCTTCCCTTGGGACAACCGGAACCCTGTGGGTTCTGGTCTGTTCAATAGGTTATGAGCCCTGAGTGGCCAGTTGTGCGATTGAGTATTCTCGCCACTGTCTGCTCATGGTGAACACCTTCTTACCCATTCTGTGCAATTGAGTCACTCTCGCCGAATGTGCTAAATTAGAAAAGCCTGTCCTGTGTGAATGTACCATCCTCGCCGGACACTCCCTTTGATGCGAAATCACTCAAGGATCTGGGCTTTCAGACCTCTATGGTAGGGGGAGACTATGTCACCCTGATCAAAGGTCACTGAATCCTCAGAGAGGTGATATCTATTCCCTCTTTCTCTTCCAATTCAGAATTGATTTACTGACATTCATCTCCCAGATCACCTATTAATATGTCTTCTAGCACACTCAACAATATTCCCAAGCTCAATGGATCTAACTACCATTGCTGGGCCGATGACATGAAGTTCTACCTTCAGTCTATCAGTGTCTGGAATTCTTGCACGAAGCGATCACGCCCTGAAAAGGGGGAGGAAAAACAGATTGCTTGGGATGACAATGATGATAAAGCGATGGGTTCCATAAAACTTCACATTGAACATCAACTCATTAGTCTTCACTCTGGTTGCAACAGTGCTATTTCCCTTTGGACCTCCCTCAAGCAACAGTACGATGGTCACACCATATCTTCTGCATATTCCGAATTCAAGGCCATGCTTTCTGTGACTTTTCCGGAAAACCAACACCCAGCTCAGACTTTTGCCAACCTGAACAATCACTTCTCTCAGCTTGAATCCTTCGAATACAAAGTCAATGACAAGATCAAGTTGATGCTTATCCTGTCCAAGCTCCCAAAGTACGCTGACCTCTACACCAACCTCCTCAACACCACTGCCAATCAGAAAGAGTCGGATGATCACAAGGTACCCACTCTGGCAGAGGTTGAGGGAACGGTCACTGCTGCCTGGCAACAATATGTTGCTCGTCGCCCCACTCACACCAAGTATCAGGCCAGACCTGAACAGCAAGCAAACAAGGTTTCTGCTGTGAAGCAGAAAGGGGAGGAACCCAAGTTTGGTGCTCAGCAAAAGCATCAAGGCCATTCTGGTGGTTCCAGTCTAGAAGGCAACGGAAAGAAAAACAAACATCAAGACAAGCGCTCTTACAATGGCAAGGGATCCCAGCAACACCAACAGGCTGGTAGAGCCAATGTTGCAGCTGAGGAAGTCCCATCATTCGCTTTCGTCAACTTTGATCAGGAGCTGATCATCATTGATCCTGCGTCAACTACTTTTTCTTCTCCAACCATCGACTGTTACAATTTTCAAAACTTTTACCTAACTTAAACCCTTATCATTATCCTTATCCTGTTCTAGGTTTAGGGTTCCCTTTATAGATACTGGCCTAGACTTAGCCAGATCGTTCTAGATACCAGTTGTTACGGACTTTCCCATAGACGATTGGCTATCGGCGACGGCAATGGCACTTTTTCTTTTTCTTTTACTCCATACGATACTCCTTTACGCGACGGCTTTCCCGTCTTAGATTCCTACTTTACGTGGCCCGATGTGGACCACTCAATACCTTCTTCGATGATGGGTGGCTGGTTCGAGAGTAATCCCGATCAGTGGCTCTGATTCCAGAAGCGGCTCTCCGCTTCTCCTTATGGGTGCCGTGGATTCCTTCCTTCCGCTCCACGGATCTCCACTTTACCTTTTACATATGATTCCTCCTTCGTACGCAGCTCTCCGCTTTCCTCTCTCGGATGACTTCTTCGGGACATCCTGTATTCATAGTGCGGTCTCCCGCATGGACTCCCGCATCTCCTTCTGGATGCTTCCCATATCCAGATAGATTCCTTTTATATCCACTTCCCTTTACGTATATAAGGGGCTTCTTCCCCTTCTATGTCCCTTAGCTAGTTCTGCGCAATTCAGCGTACTTCTAAGACTCCACTCAGTGTGAGACTTCTCCCTAACGGTCGAAGACCCTCAGCACTGCGGATCAAGGCCTTCTTCCTAACAGACGTTGCTGCCTTCGGATCCAGTTCTCGATTCCTAGCTCAAAGGTGTGGGTGAGTCATCGCCGCCTAAGAGTTAGCTGGTACGCAGTCTAGTGATTGTACGCTCCCGCGTAACAGAGGTTGGTTCGAGAGTAATCCTGACCAATGGCTGTAGTTGGATGTAGCTCTATGCTTCCTCTTATGGGTACCATGGATTCCTTCCTTCTACTCCATGGATCTCAATCATACTTCCTCCTTCATACATGGCTCTCTGTATTTCCCATTCTGAATGCTTCCTTTTGGACATCCTTCATTCCGCTTCTATACTTACTTCTGTTTCTCTTTCTGGATACATTCCATATCCAGCAGTTTCCCTTTTATCAATGGTCTCTTATGTATAAAAGCCATACTTTCTATACTTCTATTCCTTAGCTAGTTCTGCACAATTCAGCGTACCTCCTAGACTCTACTCAGTGTGAGACTTCTGTCTAATGGCCTCAGCATTGTCAGACAGAACCCCCCCTCCCCAACAAACATTGCTGCTCTAAGCTGAAGCTTCTTTCTGCTAGCCTAAGATGTGGGTGACTAAGCCACTGTTGTGTCTAGTGATTGTGTGCTCTTGCATAACAATTGGTGGCAGACAAAGCACTTGTTGGTCCATAAGTGCTCCACTTGTTCTGTGAGAGAGAGTCTGATGAGTCAACATCCATATTGTCAGGGTCTTGAGACCTAGAAGGGACCACTGAAGTGGTAGAGGAGATGTACCAGTGGCATCCTTTGCAAAGCTACTCAGTTTTAATGATGGTGTGGTAGAACTACATGGCTTTGGCAAGCCAAGCATGCTTGGTAGTGTTACGTGAGAGCATACAATCACTAGACGTGAAACAGCTTAGCTGTCAGGCGGCGATGTCTCACCCACATCTTAGGCTAGCAAAGAGAGAACTGGATCCGAAGGCAGCAACGTCCGTTAGGAAGAGGGCCTTGATCCGCGATGCTGAGGGTCTTCGACCATTAGGGAGAAGTCTCACACCGAGTGGAGTTTTAGAAGTACGCTGAATTGCACAGAACTAGCTAAGGAACATAGGAAGGCGAGAAGCGCCTTATATACATAAAGAGACATGGATATAAAAGGATCTAGCTGGATATGGGATGCATCCAGAAGGAGAAGTGGGTGTCTGTACGGAAGACTGTAGTACGAATACAGGATGTTCCAAAGGGAGTCATCCGAATGAGGAAAGCAGAGAGCCACGTACGAAAGAGGAAACATACATATAAGGAAAGATGGAGACCCACAGAGCGGAATGAAAGGAATCCGCGGTACCCGTAAGGAGAAGTAGAGAGCCACTGATCGGGATTGCTCTTGAACCAGCCACCCATCATCGAAGAAGGTATCGAGTGGTCCACATCGGGCCACGTAAAGTATGAGTCTAGGACGGGAAAGCCATTGCGTAAAGGAGTATCGTATGGAGAAAAAGAAAAAGAAAAAGTGCCATTGCCATTGCCTTCGAGAGGCGTCGCCGATAGCCAATCGTCTATAGGGAAATCCATAACAGGTAGTGGGTTCTTCAGGAATGACAGTCATCATCATGGCAAGGCAAGATGAAACAGCTCACTTCAGGAGGTTTTTGTTACACGAGAGTGTACAATCACTAGTCTGCGTATTGGCTTAGCTGTCAGGTGGTGATGTCTCACCCACACCTTTGGCTGGCAAAGAGAACTTTGGCTTAGAGCAGTGACATCTGTTAGGAAGAGGGCTCTATCCAACCGTGCTGAGAGGCTTTGACCGTTAGGGAGAAGTATCATGCAGAGTAGAGACTTATAAGTATGCTGAATTGCACAGAACTAGCTAAGAGACATGGAAGGCGAGGAGTCACCTTTTATATGTAAAGAGAAGTGGCTATAAAAGGAATATGTCTGGATATGGGAGGCATCCAGGAGATGTTGCTGTCCATGCGGAAGACTGTGGTACAAATATGGGATGTTCCCAAAAGAAGTCATCTGAAAGAGGAAGTGTGGAGAGCCACATACCAAAGAGGAAGCATATGTAAATGGACGAAGATCAAGATCCACGGAGTGGAATTGAAAGAATCTGTGGTACCCATAAGAGGAAACAGAGCTGTTTCTGACTAGAGCCATTGGTCGGAATAGCACTTGAATCAACTACCAGCCATCAAAGAGGGGATGGAGTGGTCAACATCTGGCCACATAAAATAGGAATCTAAGATGGGGAATCGGTTGTGTAAAGGAGTCTTGTAAGGTGCAAAAGACAAAGAAAAAGTGTCGTCGCCATCACTTTCAAGAGGTGTAGCCGAGAGCCAATCGTCTATGGGGAAATCCGTAACAAGAATTGGAACCACACATAAGCCAAAGAATATGGTACAGGATGTGCACACAAAAGTGCTCCTTTCGTTTCCTTTCTTTATACTAAGGATTAGCTGTCTAGCTAATCTTAGCACTCATTTACAATAGATTTCCATCCCCTGGAAATGTTAGGACTCCAATCATGAGTTCCTTGATTGACTCTAAAGTATGAAGGCTGTTCTTCCAGAATAGGACAACACTTTATTTGGTATATTTCATATACTCACCAATCAAGTCATTGACATTATCAGTGACTCATTTCCTTGTCTATAGACATTCTTCTTTGGGACAGATACTCTGATGTGATCCATATGATCCCATTATTGTTGCCATTGTCTCAGACAATCCTAATTGGGTCATGTTGATTTCTTCATTCCTTTTGGATGTTATGGATCCTTTGCCTTCCTCAGATCAATAACCCTCTTCCTAATTACCTATTTGGGATACCCCCTCCTGCCGTTGTTGTACAAATGACATATCTTCCCCTTGACAAAGTTGTACAGCTTTCTCCTTTCAACTGTATGACTCATCCTTATACATAAGTTATCTTTGACTTGTCCTGGATGGACACACAGACTGATTATTACTCATCTCGACTAGACAGTATAAACTCCCCTCACATGTACAGTAGCAACCCAGCTAATTCTACACACCACGAGTATAGGATCCTAGTCTCACTTCTAGTGTGATTCAGTTCTGAGTCCCTAGAGACCGATCATGATGCCTCTTCAAGCTCTTCCCTTGGTTCTGAGTTGTCAGAAGCTAGAATGAGATTTTGCTCCTATCCTTAGTGTAACAATCTCCATACCTTCATGAATACAATGTAATGGTGTCAAATGAAATGCCTGACGTGCTTGTGGTAAAAAGAAGGTAGTATGGTCTTCTCTGCGACCAAATCTGTGAGTTCTAGGTTCTTACTCTCAACCACAAGCATGTCATCTATGATGTCCCCTACAATGTACCAAATGAAACAACCCTAAACCCACCAGGGATCTAGAATCACTGTGAAGGAGAGTGGATGGGAATCAACGAGAAAAGAACCAAGTAGCTTGTCCCAGGTAGCAATGAAGGGGAACACCCAAGAGAACTTTACTGAAGTTCCTTGAGCGATGTATTCATACTATATATACTATACAAGTGTTTGTAACTATTTGTACATAAGGCTATGTAAGAGATAAGAGGCAATAAGGCCATTGGCCAATAAAGAAGTATGAGTAAGCAATGATAAGAGAACATGTGTTTGGCATGAGGTGTGATGTCATAGATAAGAGATAAGAGTCTAGACTTGCTTAGTCAGCGAGTCACGTGACTTGAAAGACATGAAATTGAAGAGTGAGCGAAAGTGTTAAGGATAGAAATGTTCATAAGGATTGAATGTTAATGGAAAAAGTGCGTTTGTAACACCAAATCAGACATATCAATGTGAGCTTGCATTCTCTAGGGCTTGTAAAGGGAATGAAGCAGTCAGTTATGATGATAGAATATCAGATACAGTAGATGTTCTGAGTTTTATATTGCTGTTGCCACCATTGATCACTATCTTGGGAATCATATACATACTTAAAGGGTTTGACCCCTGTTCCTGGACTTGTCAGACAATATGTAAAATTTGGTGTTAATTATAATTGCCTCACTAATCTCTGCATTTGTGTGCTGTAGCCCGGGCTTGCACCATTAGGGGCAGACTTGTGGCTGTGTTTCATAAGACTTCCAATATGTTGCCCCATATCATGCTGATTCTAGAAGGCATATTTTACAATTGTCACTCATCACACCCTTATTCCTAATCCCTTGTGCAAACTCCACCATTGCTCATGCTATCTGTCCACACAGTTTCCACTTGTGTTGGCAATGACAATTCTTGAGTCACCTAAGACATGTATATCAGCTGTATGCTGGTATCTCATGAGCAGCCTATCACTGCTTACAATGATGACATCCATGTCTATCTTGTTGTTAATCCTGCTGACAACATCATTTATGTGTATGATGAATTATCCAGTTGGTTGGAGTGGGATCCAACACAACTGTCAAATATTGACCTTGCAGATATGACCACCTACTGAATTCACTGCAAAATCTTTGGCCTCACATATACACAGTCATAGGATGTATAGCGGCAGATATGCAATTTGGAGATATTGGTAGTCCCCACCTTGGCTGTCACAATTGCTCAAAACCTTGGTGCCATTCCAAATGTTGCCACAGTCAGTCAAATACATCATGGAGAACAATTCACATCACTAAAAATAAGACAGCAGGTCATAGCTAAAATTCCATTAATACAAAAGACAGTTAGTACACATATAGCACATGTTGTTTCAACCAATAATAATTTGTGGTTTCAGATTAAGGAACAAAAAAATGCAAATTCAACGTGGAAGAGCTCACTTTGTTATGAATTGTTCATAACATTTTGACTTTCCTTGTAATACAACAGCTAGTCTCAGTTGTTTGCACTAATTCTTTGATCACAGATCACATGACTTGCTGACTGAGCAGTCTAGTGTTGGAATATTCCCAGATTTACGGTAGTACAGCCACCATATTACATAAGCACAGAGTACATTTCTTTCTTTACTGTAATTAGACACCTCAGCTGGTTTCCCAACCACTGAGGTGAGTCACACTTTACTATAGAGCTACCTAGATTAGTACTGACTACATACAGTACTTATTATTCAATATCTAGCTCCCTCTGATCATGTGATACAGTCTAGACCTGGGTTATCCTTTAACCCTTATCTATAATGTCATGCCTCATGGATGCATCATGTTCCCCTCATTGCCTAGGTCTAGGTTATTCCTTTTGCTATTGGTCGGTAGGTATGTATGCTATCTCTGACATCATTCCTTTAGTCAGACAATTGTTATTTATGGTAACAGGCATTCTACCCCATGCCCTGAACTAGATTACTAATAGTGGTAGCTGTACATATATAAGGCTTCAATGTAACCATCGAATACCCCAGTTCTATCAATCCCTATGAATAGTCCCAAAGACTACAATCTTGTGATGAGAATCATTCCTTTATTAATTCCTGATCCATTTCCAATGTTCTGTTACAAATTTCCTCAGCTCGGACTTGAGCCTCTACTCAGCATTCATCTACCTCGATGATATCATCCCTTTAGAACTCCCTGGGCCATTCCTCTCATATGGACCTTATGGGACCCCTCATTCCCCCTCTATGTACAACGGGTGGACATATCCGACAGACTAGATTTCCTTTCCCAATTGTTAAAATCTAAGTAAAGGGCAGGGAATGCCCACTACAAGAATGAGTAAGACAATAAGAGTAAAAGAATCTGACAACTCACCTCAGTCACTGCCCAAGGAGGTAGCAAATGACTGAGGAGCAAGAAGGAAGAAGGTTTGAATATATACCCATGGGTGGAGCTATACTTGAATAAGAAGAAGAACTCTAAAGCTAAAGTAAGCGAGTCCAAAAGGGAAAGCATCAAAGTATACAAAGTCTGGGTGTGCACGTCAACTCCGGGCGATATCCAACAAACTCCGAGAATTGGTTTGTACGACTTCCAAAGTGTGATACCACGGAGTTGCTTAGGAGCACATGGAGTTACTCGGAGTTCTCAGTTTTGACACATTGTTCACAAGAAAAGAAGGAGAGACTGGCATCGAAACAGTTCTCCTATTTAAAAACCCTTGTTGAAATTCTTCTCCTTCTCCACCCTACTGACATTTGGTACATCGTCCTCGTTGTCGGATTCCTCATCTAAGAGGCCAGGACAGTCATTTTTCGGTGCTTTTGGGGCACGTACTTTCTTAACACAACGAGGGGTGGAGGGTTTCCCTTCAGATGGGAACTTGGGGCAGGAGGAAGAAGAGTGTCCCTTCTCCCGACAATGGAAGCAAAGACCTTGCTTCATGCACCGTTCTCTTTCAGTGGGCATGAGCTTGGGAATGCGGATGGCGTCAACGTCCATGGCATTGGGATTGACCTCCTTCTTGGAGGAAGAGGCGTGGTGGGAGACGTAGTAGGTGGTTTGTTTCGAGCGGGAGGAGAGCTCATCAGCATGATCCCACTGAACTTTGAAGTGGATGGCCTTAGAGTACCATTCGGCAATGGTGGAGGGGACGGTGCCCATGGAGTAGATGCACCTCATCAGCACGACAGGGATGCCAGTGGAGAAGTAGTTGACAAGGACGTTGTCCAACTCGATGCTGGAGATGGCAATGTTGTTCTGAAACTCTGCAATATAGGTTTGTAGAGACGAGGAGTTCTTGACTCGTGTGGTAGCAAGCCAAGAGATGGCGTTGGCAGCAAGGTTGGATTGTTCAAATGCCTTTTTGAAGGCGGTTTCAAAATCCTTCCAGGTTCTGAAGGAGGGGATGGTGGTGGAGAAACATTGTTGACGATAGGTGTGGGCCCAAGTGTGGGCGGAGCCCTCAGTCATAAACGAAAGGGCATAGGCAACCTTTTTTGCATCAGTGTTGTAGACATCACCATTGATAAGAAGGTACGAGAGGACAGAGTTGAGCCAGGGGCGGGTGCGGTTGAAGTCTCCTGAGAAGTTCTCAGGAGCAGCGAGGCGGAGTTCAACTGGTTTGGTTGACATGGCGGCAAGGGATGTGCTAGGGGTAAAGGGTAGAACTTGGCCTGGTATGGCAGAGGGTCCTGGGTTTGTTCTAGGTGGGAACTGTTATGAATCTGTCATAACATTCTTTTATCTTCGCCTTCTACGCAATGCAAGACTTGTCACACTTGCGCTTGCACTAATTTTTATGCCAAAGCAGATCACGTGACTTGCTGACTAAGCAGTCTAGCCCCGCCCATCACGTGATACGATCTAGAACCGGGTAATCATTTATCCTATCTCTGACGTCATGCCT
>JBBPNX010001099.1:0-10817 GCA_038091155.1 Harrya chromipes
CCTTTGCCTTTTCCTCTCTCAGCCAAGCCCTTCAAGGCGTCAAGGGCCTTTGTATTGTGTAAGGGGCTACTTTGAACGAGTAGCGTCAGAGCACTTAGCCGATCCGATAGCGTGCCAGACTGCAGAATTTTTTGGAGGAAAACATATTCGGACTTGTTGGACGTGGCAGTGGACGAGGACTGGAACGAGGACACGGCCTGTGCATGCAAGGTCGATGCACGATCGAAAAGGCTTTCTTCAGAAGCCGGTCTGACCTTCATGTATGTCGGAAAACACAAGGAGCGAGTTTCGAGGTGGCTGTGTTATATGCCTTCTGTTTTTCGAGCCAAGACCTCCTGAGAGACTCTTAACTAACAAGTTCTAAATTGAATGACCATTGCTGACAGCTAATCAGATCTCGCGTTGGATATCATCCATACCTTGATTTCTCGCAGGGACGCATCGTGACTGGTATCTAACGATAATCATCCTCTCACAAGCTAAGTGACGCTACAGGAGACCACTAGGACAATGGTCTTGTAGAGGATGTTCCGGCAATGAATTTAGAGGTTAAAGCTACGAAGGAGATGCCCCTCAGGGATTTCAAACGACTCTTAACTGATTAACATCTCAACCCACACGTAGGTGCTTTTTGCGGTGTGCTCTTTCTGGATGTCGGCTATCTCCAGCCGCCGTTTCTCTGATGCTAACTTGGTCGTTGCTTTCGAGCAGTTACCTCCGCATCTACATGAGAATCGGAATTTTTCTGAAGATGATCCTAATCCAAGTCACCTCGATTTTGACAGTGTTCTCACGAGATCGATCCTGGAGAATGTGTGGCCAGCAGGAACTGGGGACGGTGCCACTAAGGACATGCCATCCAGGTACATTCTCAGTCTTCAGAACGCGGAGCAGCACGCATACATGGTCGGACATTTGTATATAGCTGTAGTGACCGAGGTCATAATTCGCCAGCTGTTAGAAATTGTGGGTGCGAGAAGGAACGATTGCCCGCTGATCAGGTTTCGGGATTCGTCTCAGGCTCGTCCCATGGATGTTATGCTGTTGGACGCGAACGGTCCTCGTGTCGCGATCACGTGATCGAGAAATCATTCGTCGTCCTCCGACCTCAAGCGTTACTTTCATCCTTTGACTTGCCATCGTCGAGCGTGGTTGTTCGGTGTAACTCTGTTTCTCCTTTTATCTGTATCTCGTTATAAAAAGGGCCAACCACTAGCGCCAGGAACACCACAACTCGCTTTACCCTTGCACCCCGGTATGCGCACCTCGACCCCGCTCGTATTTGCCAGTGCGTCACCACCATCTGCACGAAAGTCTACTTCAAAGCGGAGACGATTGAATTATCCCACTGATCCCGGACGAACGCTAACCGACAACTCCAACGTCGGTCCGACGCCGAACAGCCCATTTTCGGTGTCTCTGTGTACCAAGCTCTCGTGCTCGACATGCCACCGCGCCCTCTCCACGGCAATCCGGCCCGGTATAGCGGGCCCCTCCTTGTGTCCAAGGTGTGTTCATCCATGTTCAGTCCCATCCATCCATGGCACGAGGCCGTCGGTGTTGGCTCCAAAGCGATCGCAGTGAGCTGACGTACGTCACCCATACAGATGCTCTGCCCCGACGTGCGCGATCTGCTCACGAACATGTACATCCTACACCCGCCCCTCGTCCTTCCCGCCCACCCCCGCCCTCACGCGCTCGCCGTCCCCCGCCGCACATCCCCATCTCGCGACGCCCGTCTCGCCAAAGCGCACTGCACTCGGCTTCAGCCATGCCGCAATGCATTGCGATGCGACCCTCCCTTCGTCCATCAAGCGTAAAAAAGCACCGACCGAACACGAAGACAGCGATGGCGACCTCCATGGCAGTGCCGGGCGCGATCACTACAATCTCCATGTTGCACACGGGTACGGTACCGACTCTGTCGTTCTCCCTGGTTGTGGACGCATCGTGTGTCGCGCGTGTTGCGTGGAGAGCGTGCTAGAGTGAGTGGCTGTTTCTCGGTTGTTGGCTTTTCGCTCGCTGATCGAGCGTTCTCGGATGTAGTGATGGACAGATGTGTGTCGACTGTTTTGCACTCGTGTGAGGCGATCGGGTCGCTGTCGTGGCGTCCTCTGCGTCGAATGGCCGATCATTTTGGCGCCCTAATTCACTTATGCTGTTTATCCGATGCTCGCATTCGTCCACGTCTCTACCCCTGTTCATCTCTGCTAGAAGCTATTGTATCCGCATTAATGAGGAAGTGCTGGTGTTCATGGCATTACTGAACCTGGGTTTGATGGCGTGCCTCGGCTGCTGTTTTGTTTGAATCCCTGAATCTAAAGATCACGCCAAGACGGGTGCAAAAGGCCTCGGAGGGCAAAAGATATCTACGCGCGACTCGACAAAAGCAACCAGTCAACTGTCCATCGTCCATAGTCTATATACTCTTTTCTTTTCTACCTTTTTTTCATCGCCCAAAAGCAGACACAAGAAACTAATATCATTGCTTCAACGTTGGCCGTTTGTCTAGAGATTGATGGTGGTGGGGCTGCAGCTCCAGTTGACAAGCTGGAGAAACACACGTCGTCATCGTCAGATCAGCCCGTCCATATGCTGCGTTTTACAACGAAAAGGCGAAAGGAAAAAACGTACGCCATTGAAGGTGTTTTCGGTGCAACAGACAGGGTCCGAAGTGCAGCTTCCGCCAGCGCCGAGTCCGATAACGTCAATGGGGCTGCAGTTGAGAGCACCAAGTCCCTGTGGGGGTGAAAAATGAAAATTTGAATATCGGACCTTTGACGCGAACGGAGACGACGTACGTCGGTGTCACAGCACGAGAGTGTGCCGGTGTTGCACTGGTTGGTCTCGCTGGGGGCGGCCATGACGCTGGCAGCGATGACGAGCACGAGGGCAGACACGCGGAAGAACATGATGATCTTGGTAGAGAAAAAAACGACGAGCGCACGAGGAGGGAAGTAAAGAAGAGACGCTGTGATATGAAGCCTGAGGGGACAGACTCTGGCGAACAGACGCGAATTTATACCGCTCAGAACGAACCCTCCAAAGTGGTGTGATCCGGTACCGGGGCATCTTTCCATTCGAGGACGGCGTTTTGCACGTCGTCGGTTTCTTTTTTCGAAAAAATGCGTACTGGCCGGGGACGGAGGGTGGAACGCGGGGTCTCGAGCTTCGGGCGAATATAGCGATTGAATCGCCCCGGACGAGCGTGTTTACTCCGAGTCCGAGGCGACTCCAGATCCGGGCGCACCGTCACCTCGCGACGGGACTCGTCAGCTAGTGAAAATGAACGGACGGGCCGTTTGGAGGCTTCTAGCCCGAGGCGACTCGTTGACACGGCGGGATGAGCGGATATACATACGAGTACGTCATGCAATTGATACGGTGATGCAAGAAGCATCTCTTGCGGGCATTTTTCCGTCGTCGGGAGGACTACACCAGAGAAGACGCTCACTATAGTACTTGATGGAACAAATGGACCTGTGCCTGACCACAGGTTCGTCGCCACAAAGAGCCCATCAAACTCTGCTGAGAAAGGATGTTTGCCTGTATGGTAAGTTGATGTTCAAACTAACACTTCAAGTCCTTGGCGAGACAGTCAACTTCAACGGTCCGGTCCGGTCCGAAATGTTGGAACCTGGCTGACAAACTTGAGCACTAATCTTGGTGGTACCAGCCCCATCGATTCCACCGTTTGTCACGAGACATGGTCACCTGGATGGATGTCAAGTATATATACATGATCCCTATTGCTGTTTCCTGCGTCCGACTCTGACCCGTTCACAACTTCTATCCAGTCTTTGGCATTACCCGACATGTCCACCCCAATGGTCGAATATCGCATGCTTGGCAAATCTGGCCTTCGGGTCTCTGTTCCCATTGTAAGTCCTGTGCGTCGCATTTAGCATGACTTGCACCAAACGTGAGTTGTTAGCTAGGAGCCATGAGCTTTGGTTCCCCCAAATGGAGCGTACGTATCCCCCCAAGTCTTTTCGCGCGTAATGAATTTATGGAACGGTTCTTCGTTTCAGCCGTGGGTCCTGGACGAGGATCCTTCCCTCGAGATCATGAAAGCCGCGTGGGACCTCGGTATTAACACGATCGATACCGCAAACGTATACTCCAACGGTGAATCCGAACGTCTCGTAGCCAAGTTTATCAAAAAGGTACCGGCTTCACTCAGATCGTCTGCCATCCCTCACCACCTCCTCTCCAGTACCAAATTCCCCGTCATCAAATCGTGATCGCGTCCAAGTGTTACGGTCTCGTCGCCGATGATCCAGGTGTTCGGACGAGCGTGACGCCAGGTCTTGACAAGCTGCCGAAATACATCAACCAACGCGGGCTCTCACGCGCGGCCATCTTCAATGCGGTCGACGCCTCGCTCGAGCGCTTGGAAACACCCTACCTCGATCTCCTCCAAATCCACCGATACGACTCTGAAGTGCCTGCTGAGGAGACGATGAAAGCGCTCCATGACCTCGTTCAGAGCGGTAAGGTGCGGTACATTGGCGCGAGTTCCATGCGCTGCTGGCAGTTTGCACACCTCAACGAGGTGGCGAGCAAGAATGGCTGGACCAAGTTTGTCAGTATGCAAGACGAGTATTCGTTGCTTTACCGCGAAGAGGTGGGGTTGCTTTGATCGCTTTTTTTGGCGCTCCTCTGAGTGCATTTTAGGAACGCGAGATGTTGGCTTACTGTAAATTCAACGGGATCGGCGTGATCCCTTGGGCACCGCTCGCAGCTGGAGACCTCGCCAGACCGGTTGGCACAGAATCCGTTCGGCTCGCTTCGGCTAAAGGTACCATGTTCGAGAAGAAGCTCTCAGAGGCCGACAGGACCATCGTCGGCCGTGTCGAGGAGCTTGCGAACAAGAAGGGCGTCAAGATGGGACAGATCGCGCTCGCCTGGGTGGGCCAAAAGGTGGCAAGTCCGATCGTGGGCGTCAATTCGATCCAGAGGCTCGAAGAGAGTATCGTGACGGGCATCGAGTTGACGCCAGATGAGGTTGCTTATCTCGAAGCACCGTAGGTGTTCGTGGATTCTCTTGTGGGTACTTACTGACCGCTGTCAAAGATACGTGTCGAAGCCTGTTCGGGGTCACGAGTGAATTGAGCATAGAGATGTATTCGAGCATATCAAGCGTATTTTTAGATCCTCGCAACAATGGCAAAATAAATAAATGGTCTTTTCAATCGGAGATCTTTGTATCTTCATATTTGGAGTAAGCAAATGGCACACCACGGTTGGACTCAATATCGATCTAAATTCATGTCCAAACCAACATCCGAGACAGACGAATTCTATTCCCAGATCCACCGCCGCATGGTCGAAAGTGGTGAATGGGACAGGTACGGTTTGCTTCTCGGCCGAAAGAAAGTATCCCGATCTCATGTCACCTAGAATACTGCGTCAGCTGTCGACCAAGCTCTCGGAATATGGTTGGACAGATGAAATGCATCACCGAGCAAAGGGTATATTCCATCGAGGATGTGTGGACTTTGGACGGTACGCTGACACAAACGTTCGTTTCACAGAACGCGCTCGGTCGATGGACACGCTGTCGTTTCGGGTCATATTAGAGGAGATATCGCCGCCCGGGCAAGGTAAGGACGCATTCAAACTTTCGAATCGAGATTGGCACCGGGTCTCATTCTCGTTTCTTGTCTACTTTCAGCGACCGTACCCCCGGTGGTGAAACGTGAAGTGATGAATGTACTACGACAATATGTCAAGGACCAGTTTGAAAAATGACATGATTTGGTGTGGCGTAAGATGGCCCTTGCCCGGTAACACCTTCGTCGATTTACCCTCTCTTCCACGTTGTATCCTAGATCGGGTCAGTGTCCGTGATATGGTACCATCCATTACTCCGTTGCAGTGTGACACTTTAACAGTACCGTTGATGGCGAGTGACGTGCGGAATGGGTGAGAAGGAATAACGACGAAATCATCACATGCGCGCCGAGAATGACGTCCCGACGGGGTGATTCAATTCCCCTTCCAGCACGCGCAACAACTACCGACGAGTCCTCTCCGCCGTCAGCGTCCCGGATCTCCTCGGGCTCTAGGTCTGGCCAGGATTGTTCCATGACTCGATTGCTGGAAAAGCTATTTGCCAAGACCGATAGCGGCGTCCCACGTCACAGGCCGATGGGCGTGGCGCCTCTCGTCTGGCGTGTGGCGTTACCAACCTTCTACAACGACTCAGATCCGTGATCCTGGCCTCTATCTCCCAATCTTGTTGGTGTAAGCCGCATCGGTACAGGTGTGATGAGCGCATTGCATTTGTCTCTGTTAGGGAGGTTGACGCCCAGAGGCTAATATGGAAGATTTTCTAGAAGATTGATCGATTTTTGTCCAGATCGGAGCGCTGCATTTCGGAGAGTTTGCCGGACATACGCGACGCGTCTCGTTCAGCCTCTGAGTCAACTAGTTGAACTCCTTATACGGCAAGGCCTGCCAGTGGCCAGAATACGCAAGACAAGAAACCTGGGTTTCACACACTCGACGGTGCAAAACGAGTGTGTGTCCAAACCTCGCTGCAACGCTCTCTCGTACGCGGACTCCACTGAAAAGGTATAATCATGGAAGCCGTTGAACATAAGTATGTCCTTCAGCAGCTGCAGCATGAGTCGATGTTATTGAACCTCATCTCAGGCCGTAACGGTTTCGTTGCTCCGAAATCCCAATCACAAGCCATTCGACGTCCTCAGCATTCACCAAATCTGTTTCGCACGCACGCCGCGATTCTCCCCGTCAAGTTGTAGCACCAATTTATGGCGACGTCAACCCTGTCGTCGCAGTCCTTCACCTGTGATAATGTCAACCATCGTAACTCGGTATGTACTTCCTGAGCCCTTAGTAACTAAATGCCACACATTACCAATTGCCCGTAGTACTCAACACCGTGCGAGTTGAGCATCATGGTCAATCTGTCCGTGTGTCCGCATCGCTCTTCGTCTAGTATGGCGCCATCACGCCGGCCATCAGCTTCGTTGTTGTCGCCATTGTCTTCGTACTTGCAATGATGTTGGGCATTGCGCACTGCGCACAGTATTGGAAACAAGAGCAGGTACGTCACGGTGGTCTTGGTTGACCCATGGCTCTCGAAAATCTCACCAGTGAAGGGACGTCGTGTAGTGTCTGACCAGCTGATAGTCGCACTACGTCTGGTCCTGGGTCCACACGCATGGCAGACATTTTTGCACGAGGAGTTCAAGTTGTTGCCTTTGCCGAAACATAATTCGAGCGCACGCTGGAAAACATGATTTGCCAGTCACGGTGGGTAGTAGCGCAAAAACCGTTTCATAACTGTCCCAGTTGTTTCATGTTGGGAACGGATGCAACCATTCAATCGAGAAGGAGGGCACATCATTCGAGCTTGAGCATATTGAGTTTCCTCTCTTGGTGACAACATTCATAATATGCATGAGGAGATCTGAGTCATTCAGACGTCATGTGCCAGTGGTGAGGCCGAGTCCGTCAAAAGATGGCATTTTGAATGAGATGTTGGCATATCCATAACGTATGTCAGGACATAGAGTACGAGTGCACTGGACAGAAGAATGCCAGCCTGAGTGATATGAAAGATACTGTTACAATTTACTATCGTTTTATTCTTTTTGTCCTCATTTCCCTCCATGGTCTCCTCTGACTTACTCACTTGACTTCGGTCAACCCCCTTCCCGTGGTTATCCCTTGTCTCCCTCGTCATGGACTCTTACCTTAGCTTTTGCACTCTACGTTCCCTGCCCTTGAGTGGATACCTTAGTCCCAAGCCTTGGTCCTCTACTATAACTAGTAGTCTTGTACACTCGTCCACACCTTTAGTGGTGTACTCAATCTATCTGAGCTTACTTGACTCCTCTTAACGCAATGCGTAGTTGCGCTTCTCCTCAGACGAGTAAGACTGAGGGTTACCAGTTCGACGATAGTCGCTGGTATCAGAGGATTATGGCTAGGGAAGAGACTCACTAGTACTAGAGAGATTCGAAGTAAGACTTGAACAGTAGATCAAGAAAGAACTTGATTGACTGGGTCAAAGGAGAACGTCGTAGGAGTTCTCCTTATATACGTTATACAGTTTGTTTGTACGTATTTGGTTCTTCATTGTAGGAGTCTGTTTAAGGGTAGAAGATAAAGAGATAAGAGATAAGAAGATAAGAGATACATATGAGTCATATAGGATGACTAAAGATATGTGAGTATCGCATAGCTGAGTAAGCTTCTTATCTATGACGTAATGTGAGAAGTGACTGCCAACTTGTGGTCAGATGACTAGGTCAAGGGATTACCATAAAGGGTAATTGGCCATTTCCATAAAAGAAAAGAGTTGCCTAATTAGGCAGTTGGCCATGGCCAAACCCAAACCTATACAATGTTATAGAATGGTTTGCTGTAACCTAAAATCAGGGTTCTGGATTTGGGCATATGGAATAGAAATTCAGAAAGTGAATACCCAAATCCCAACACCTCTTGCGTCCATTGTCGGATCTCCTCCTTCGACCTCCTTCATCTACATCATCGACTCCCAAGTCTTCGATTGTCTCCCAGTTAGCGACCGGAACCTTTACTCCTTCATCGTCTTCCGCTACAGGGAGACTCCCGGTCGTCGTGCGACCACCCAAGGCATCGTCCTCATCCTTCGTCCTAGCCCCTCGTCCCGCATCTTTAGGTCGCACCCCCCACTCTTGTTCCAACGTGTGGGTGAGTCATTGCCGCTGCGGAACCTGAGGACCCTCGATCCTTCATCCTTGCGAGTCTCGTACTCAGTCCTGAGTCCACGGTAGCCTGCTCACGTAGCAACCGTAACAAAGGATCAAGACTCTCCTGATTGGCTTGCTATCTAGCAATTGCTGCCCACCATTTCGTCCCACCAACGTCCCACCGTCTCAACCAGTCGCTGGACTCCCTGATCTGTCGATCGCCCAGCCTCTGATTCTTCTGACCAAGAACTTTCCCAAGAGGAACTGACCTCTTCTCTCGACCTCCACTTTGAAGACCTCGAAGAAGAACAAACCACCACTACCCTCAGCCACCAGCTGAACTCCCAGCTCATCATCCCCTGTGCCCAGACACCCTCTTCGCCCACTCCGATCGCCCGATCCGGAGTCTTGTTTCCACCCAGAACAAACCCTGGACTCTCTGCCCTATCTGGCTGAGTTTTACCCTTTGCCCCTAGCACACCCCCTGCCACCATGTCAACCAAACCAGTCGAACTTCGCCTTGCTGTCCCTGAGAATTTCTCGGGAGATTTCAATTGCACCTGCCCCTGGCTCAACTCCGTCCTCTCGTACCTTCTTATCAACACCGATGTCTACAACACTGACGTGAAGAAGGTTGCCTACGCCCTCTCGTTTATGATGGAAGGCTCCGCCTGTACCTGGGCTGACACCTACCACCAACAATGCTTCGCCACCGCCACTCCCTCCTTTGGGACGTGGAAGGACTTCGATACCGCCTTTAGAAAGGCCTTCGAACAGTCTGACCTTGCCGCCAATGCCATCTCATGGCTTGCTACCACGCGAGTCAAGAGCTCCTCATCTCTGCAAACTTATATCGCAGAGTTCCAAAACAATGTCGCCATCTCGGGTATCGACTCCAACGATGTCCTCATCAACTACTTCTCCACCAGCATCCCTGTCGCGCTGATGAGGTGCATCTACTCCATGGACAACGTCCCCTCCACCATCACCAAGTGGTACTCCAAGGCCATCCATTTCAAGATTCAATGGGATCGCGCTGACAAGCTTTCCTCCTGCTCCAAACAAACCACCTACTACGTCACCCCTTGAGCTTCCTCCTCCAAAAAGGAAGTTGACCTGAATGCCATGGATGTCGATGCTGTCCGAATCCCCAAGCTCACACCCACTGAAAGAGAGCGGTGCTTAAAACAGGGTCTCTGCTTCCGTTGCTGGGAGAAGGGACACCCCTCTTCCTTCTGCCCCAAGTTCCCTTCCGAAGGGAAACCTTCTACCTCTTGTCGAGTCAAGAAAGTACACGCTCCCAAAGCGCCGAAAGACAATCTCCCTGACCTCGCTGAAGAAGAGTCGGATGACGAGGAGGATGACCTCCCCAAGGTCAAGAAGGTGGTTAAGGAAAAGATGGGTTTTTAGATAGGAGATCTGCTTCGACACCAGTTTCTCCTTCTCCTCTTGCGAACAATGTACTACTAGCTGATAGATCAAAAAAGTCAATCCATTTCCCCTGCTCTCTCTTCGACCCCACTAGACCTCACAAAGCCGTCGACACCCACCCGCTCATTGACTCCAGTGCAGATATCAACTGCATCGACTGGGACTTTGTCGCCAGAAACCACCTCCCCAAGGATCACCTCCTGAAACCTATCCCGGTTAGGAACATCGATCAATCCCAAAACAAAAATGGCGATTTCAAATTCACTGCCACCCTAAATCTTTGTATCCTTGATAGGACCCAACCTGTCAAGTTCTACGTCATGCATTGTGGGACCGAGAACGTCATCCTCGGTATGCCCTGGCTCAAAGCCAACAATCCAACCATTGATTGGGTCACCAAAACCCTCACCTTCCCCTCACTTTCCCCTCCGAAACCTACCATTGAGGAAGAAGATGATGACGACTGCGTCCCCTCCGACGAGGAGCTGATTTTTGCTGCCAAGCAAAAACGTCCCCGTACCTGTTATGAATCTGGTCATAACATTCTTTTATCTTCGCCTTCTTCGCAACGCAAGACTTGTCACACTTGCGCTTGCACTAATCTTTATGCCAAAGCAGATCACGTGACTTGCTGACTAAGCAGTCTAGCCCCGCCCA
The DNA here is from genome assembly GCA_038091155.1 of Harrya chromipes. Classification (NCBI taxonomy): domain Eukaryota; kingdom Fungi; phylum Basidiomycota; class Agaricomycetes; order Boletales; family Boletaceae; genus Harrya; species Harrya chromipes. Next base: position 10,797 of record JBBPNX010001099.1, read on the forward strand.
TCACGTGATACGATCTAGAAC
>JBBPNX010001100.1:0-10816 GCA_038091155.1 Harrya chromipes
TGCCATTGACAGTCTCGAATGCTACACGGTCGAGTGACATGTCGGTCTCGTTGCGAATGCATTGTAACTCGTGCTCCACTGATGGCAGGGAGGATAGTTTTAGATCTGTGCTTGGTGTGGCCTGACCGATGGCCGCAAATGAGATCATGTCTGTGCTTTCAGAGACATCGCGGGCCGCCCTCTGCGAATGGGCCCACTCGCGCGTGCGGATGAGAGCCGAGAGAGAAGGGGCATAGGAGGAGACGTAGAGATCGACAAGATTCGGCTGATTTCCCTTGACTCGATGTGGACCTGCAGCATGGAATGGGATAATCGTGAATATCAGTATCGGGCACCACCAGATGCGTGAGCGCTGAGGGAGCTGAATGTCGTTCCGGAGGACAGCAACGATCGGCTGGACTATGTTGTCCCACAACTCGCGCAACATGCTCTTCAGCTAAAACTCTCTATTATCTCCATATGCGTGCAGGTCTTGAATGAGCTCTGAGAATCGGGAACAGTCGGACGACATCTTCGGATGGACAATTGTCCGGCAGTACATGGATGGGCGGACGAGCGGAGAGGATGATTATAGCGTCGCAGCTATACTTGCTCGCATTGATGACTAATGGGTCCCTGTTCAGAGGCTCGTTGGAGGTTGTCAAAACAGGGAAGCAAGAGGAAGTGTGAGAGCCCATCTTGAAGGCGAATCTCGTCCACCACAGACTGCCACTCCTCGCGAACATGCCAGTATGGATCCATTGCACTCCCCCCACTCCCTTGAGCATGTTGCTTGAGACTTGTGCTCAACTGTGTGAATCTGTTCCTCAGCTCGGGACCCTTGCTACCCTGACTCTCTAGTGTGGCAAGTGAGATGTCGAAACGGGCAAGTTGATTCCACAGTATTCCTCGGCCTTGCTCCAGAAGCTCAACAGCCTCCATCTGTAACTCACCATGCCTCACAGCACATAAGGATGCATCATTAACTAGAGCAGCCACCCTGGCTTGCAATACCTGATGTCTAGAGTCAACTGATGAGTGTAGAGGGAATAGGACAGAGCACGAAGGAAGCCAGAAGGCCAGAAAGTGGAAGGGATTGACGGGCGATGGCGTACAATGGTAGGACAGGTGACAGATGCGGTACAAAGTCAGGCAACGTGAAGCCTGAGGATGCGTGGCAGAAGGCGGGAGGGCGGAAGTAGGTGAGGACGAGGCAGTAGAGGAGGCTGGATGGGAGAGTGGAGAGGGGGGTGGGCTCGATCGACAAGAGCCAGGGTAGGGCCAGAATGAGGCCAAATGGAGAGGACTGGCAGGAAGTGATACAGGACAAGAGCGGACGATCTAGGGCAAAGGATGCTCTAGGGTTGAAATGTACAATAAGACAATAAAAAAAGTTGAATCAATGAAGAATTTCGTATGGGGAATGTATTCACGACACTGAACGGAATATACGGCTGGACCGTTAGACGGCGAGTTGTTGGGCAATAAGGCTATGGCGAAGCAGGCTATGGCTTGAGAACAAATGAGAACTAGACTGGAAAGAAAGGAATCAGATGGACGTTGACAACACCCCATTACATGAACGGCGAAGGCTTCTGACTTACGCAAGGGGACAGCGATGGTCGTGATGTCAATGGGAGGGTGAGAGAGAAGGGTGTTCACAAATTCCGTCGATCGACATCCATGCGTATGCTAATGCCGATACTGTAAGCACTGCTGTATTTTTCATGCCATATAATGCTAATAAGTAAAACATGATAATCGGCAAGTATAGCTTCGTGTTTCAGGGTGATTATTGATGGCGACACGAAGCGGCACTTGGCAACGACCGGACATGAATCTATGTATTTGATACGACTCGGACTTGGACTACGAGCACCTGGGAGACGTACGATACCTCCTAATGCATTGAAAAAGCCGACGCTCATCCTCGCAAGGCTGGGACATGGGAATAAAGGTGAACACACTCGCAGTCAATTTGACCACTGTCAACTGACAGACCTGGCAGACAAGTTCTTTATCGCCACCATGTTTTACAATAATGAACGGCTACACCCTATTAGTCAGACAGCATTTCATTAACTCGGAGAAAACAATGTCTTTGTGTCCATACTGGAGAGTCAAACCGGTGACTAATCTGCCGAACTCCTTCAACAACTTGACGACAAGTTGGCTGCCAAGCGTCTGGCTGAGTTGTCTGCGCAAATGACGCACGCCGTTATACTCGCATCGGAGCATGCTGCACTTGGTAAGTTGGTATTGGGGACAACTTGATTCGACTGTTCGTCGGGGTAGAGGAAACGGAGGATCTGGTGCGTGATGTGGAGCAGGCGCTAAGGCAGCAGTGGGGTGGGACGCAGTGATGCGTAACAATGGGCAGAGCATTGATGGACCCGCATTACCTTGCTGGGCAAGGTTGCCAATTTGCTATATGCATAAATGGTATGCTGTTGCTTCCAGGTAGTATGCTTTTTTGTACATGATCCTTCACACCCTCGCTGGGGTTGACCTAACACAAAGCTCTTGAACAGTAGACTTGACATACAAACCGAGGAGGCTGTTCAACACACTTACATTGTCGTTGTCCAAGCGGTAATATGGTCCACCGCGCCGTCCGCGCTGGTGACGCGATACTTATTCTGCAATTTGAATCTGTGTATGACTAACAATCGACCTTCTTTCACTTCCGATTGCCTTGATAAATACCAGTCCGACGACCCAGCCGTGCAAGCTGGCGTCGAGCATACCATTCTCTGGGCAGCGGGAACATTGTATGGCGGTGAGCACCCCTTCCCATTGGATTGTTTCCTCCGTTGATGGACGAGAACACACAGGTGGAGTAGAAACTGTATGTGTCAATCCTCACAAGATTGAAATTCCAGGGGTTTCACTGAAAATTTCCTTGCGTTTAGACTTACTCCACGACCCTCAACTTCATCCTCGCATTGGCATTGTACCCTGACGTGCAAGTAAAGCTCAAGGAAGAACTTGCTCGCGTTGTTGGGACGGACCGACTCCCAACACTTCAGGATCGCGATGCCTTGCCCTACCTTCGTGCAATGATTAAAGAGACATTGCAGTGGAGAGCTGTGGCTCCTCTCAGCATTGCTCGCGCAACGAGGACAGCTGACTTTTACAAGGGTACGTCATTTATCTACTGCTTTTCACATGTTCATGTAGCATCGTGTGATCTGACAGGATACTATATCCCCGAGGGTACTATCGTCGTTCCAAACCTGTGGTATGTAGTCTCATTTCATCAAATGGGGAAAACTGAGAACCAAGACATGGCAAATCAACAAGGGCCATATCAAGAGACGACAAGAGTGGATTTCCTCCGGAAGAATTTATACCAGAGCGCCACCTTGTAGACAAGCTCAAGGACACTGTGATAGATCCCCATACGTACATATTCGGTTTCGGACGCAGGTACGTGTTTAAGACCGCAGCTCGACAGCCTTGGTTATACATTCTAATCATCGTTTTGGATGATAGGGTCTGTCCAGGAAAACATCTGGCCGATAACGTGCTGTTCATGTTGTTTGCACATATCGTCGCTACCATTCGTGTGTCGAAGAAGAAGGATGCGGATGGAAACGACGTCCCGCTGATCCCATCCTGTACTGATGGGCTTGTCATGTACGTGTATTCTGTCTCGAAGTTGCATGGCTAGTACCTTTTGAATCTAACCCTTTGGAAAGCTGCCCAACTTCCTTTGAAGTAGACATCAAGCCTCACTCACAGAAAGCAATGTCAATCATGAAGGAGGGAGGATCCCAATTTGCGTAAAAGTGTTCGGACGTATGTACTGACAATCGAGGTTCAAAGGTTCATCGATTTGTCATTTTGTAAGATTTTGGAGGAATCAACACTCCCGCTGTATTTCTGTCTATAGATTTGTACTACTTGTTCTGCAATTTGAATCTGTGTATGACTAAGCAAACATTCACCTCTTGCACAAGGACGCGCGTGACTTTTGGAACGCGACTATTATTTGTGTTGAGATGGCCGTCTTTGATGGAGTGCACTATTTGCTCTCTCCATTGCTCTCCCCTACACGCAGAAACGAACTAACTGCCATTCTCGACCTCAATGGTGCAATGCCACATCCACCGCATACTCATCTCATGGCTCTCCCAGCCTCCCATGGCCATAACAATAACAATGCCACTAATGACCCAACCCTCAAGCTCATCACCGACCGCTGGGTCGATTGCAGCGTGGTCATGGGGAAACGCCAGCCATGTGTCTTTCTTTCTTTCTGATCTCTCGCGTGCGTCTAACACGTCCTCATCCTAGCGAGCAGTACTACTCTCCAGACCGGGCAATGATCTTTTCAGGTGTCGTCGCCTGTGCTGCAGATGTATGTCATTCTCTGTCTTTCTTCATACTGCGTCTCACCTGTTCCTCCCGTCAATTTGTCTTAGCTTGCTGCAGCTGATCTTGAGGTCCTCTCGGTAGGCATTACTGCACTGGGTCAATGGCATATCAGTCTCACTCGCGACATCACCCATCTCTTTGCCCTCCGTCCAGGAAGCAACAAGGTACACCCCTCCGCATTCGCTCCTCTCCCTTCCCCCCTTCTCACTTTACCATCCAGTATAACACCGCCCTTCACTTCGCGTCCCAGACACACATGTGCATCCTTACACCACACTGGTTCGACAACGCCATTCGTCTAGGTCGTCGTATTCCAGAAGCACCCTACACTTGGCCGGATCCACCCATCTTGCGTCCTGATATGACCCTCGACCTCAGTGACGAACCCATCGCCATGGACGGTAGACGTAAACGTAAAACTAGCAGGTGGTGCACGAGGCATGATTGAAGCACATCCAACGTGCCGGTGGCATTGTCATGCCAATCGCAGAGGATGCAGACAAGGACGTGGAAGAAAAGGCTGTCCTCGAATGTAACATCTTCATCACACAGTGGCGGAGTGGCAAGTCTTATTTCAAGGTATGCATTTCTCATGATCATGCCTCTCCCTCACCTCTTGTTCGTCTAGGCAGCACGCGCCTCCCTCATCATTGGGACTCTCAGCTGGTTGTTAGCGTCAAGTCTAGTGGGACGCTTCATCCACCCCTCGATTCGTTGCTCTGGTATCCTACACCAAGAGGTGGCATCCCCGGTCTCATTGATTGCGTTCGTATTTATATAGGTCATGCTCCCCCCTCCCTCATGACTGATTTTGTAGGAAATTTTGATTACCAATTACACGGGTTCAGCACGCAATTATCTCAAGTGCCTCATCGTTCTAGTCGGTGTCAAGTTCACACCAGGCATGAGCCAATTCAACAAAGTCCTTGTTGCGGGTTTGTGAGTGCATTCTCACACAGTTTAAAAAATCGTATTGACTGAATCTCTTCCAGCCAGCCGTCACCCAAGACCACGCGCGCGCTCTCGTGGTCTATCCCGGTCGTGAACCACACTTGGTTAGAAGACTGTTTCGTGGAGTGGCAGTGAGTGGCTCTTTTCCTATCCCCTTGTCGTGCTGCCGACCCGTACCAGTGCACTCATTGTTGGACTGGAGCGTTATATCATGTATCTGCCGGGTATCGACTTCGGCAAAATGTTGATGACACAGCAAGACGGACGTGCGTTGTTTTTGTCCCTGATGATCCTCATTCCCAATATGACACTTTTCCTGTAGTACCTCCTTCCCAACCCGTGCCTACCCCGTGCTCGACTGGGGGTGCAGTACCAGGCGGTCGTGGTGTTAACATCATTGACGTGGAACAAGAGGAAATACGCAATGCCGAGTATCGCGAACGGGCAAACAACCCTGAGGGCGCAGTGGGCTCGTTGACGGTGCAAAAAGCTGACACGAACGACTCGACGGGAGATGTCACCTGGCTAGAGGATGACAGACCGACGGAATCACAAGTGAGACCACAATTGCCGGCAGAATCAGTGAAGAGGACGCCCCCACCGTCCCTGAGAGAAAGGTTTGGGTCAATGTCGACCCCGTTGACAGCATCGGCTACAGGGGCGTTTGTCGACCATGTAATCGAACTTCCTGCAGACGACGACAGTACCAATAAGGAGAGGAGCGCAAAACGATCTACTCGAGCGGCCGGTAAGCAGCGTGGACATGTGTCTTCAATAGGCTCACACACCACACGAAGTGTATCAAGAGAGGAGGATACTGCACAGTCAGCACGTCTTTCAAAATCCAAGCCTCGGCTGGTCAAACGCAAGGTCGACATTCAGAATGCTCAAAACGACACAGGGGTGTTGCAACAGGCGCTCACAAAAGCGAGCAAGGCAACACGACGACCAGGCAAGGGTGCCGCAACCAATCCCAATCCACCCTCGTTCATGGGAGAGGCCTCGGACGCGCGGGTACCACCTCGGAAGATGACTGTCGTAGGATTGATGACACCCATCAAGTCGGGGATGAAGCCAAGACCAAGGTCTAAATCTATTTCCAAGACCAGGTCAGTAGGCGGAGAGTGAGGACGAGGGAAGGATGGGAAGGGAGAAGAACCACGCCGACGGGAGAAGCGAAATGGACCAAGTAGCGACCCAAGGTTCCAACATGAAGAACGCGCGTAGGCCAGAGCAGCGGTTGTCTGTCCTTGTTCCATCCGTACCCAATGAATATTTTTCATCGCAGAGTTTTCATGCTGCGACAGCGTTTGTGTTTGTGTTTGTGTTTGTGTTCATCCTCGTCTTCTGCGTCAAAACCGGGAAAGAAGGAATAGTCGCTGGTGTCAAATCGGCAACCAGACAACAACTTGTGTCCACAGTGTCGATGCATGCGGTTGCCGTGGAGGCGTCGAGCTCTGCCAATAAACGCAGCTCTTCTGCAAAGTTCTTAGCCACTCTCCTTGGTGGGAAGTCAAAGCCCCCAATCAAGGCCAAGGTCCAAACCAAGGCGGCTGCGTCCAAGGAAGAGACAAAGACTTGCACAAATAAAAACGACGAAGACGTGGATAGGGTAGAAGACAGTGACGTGTCTTTAATCGTCGGCGCTACACCCATTAGCCGTGGCAGACCAAGACGAAGTGCGGCAAACAAGGCGACCACACGGTTAAGGGAGGAAATTATGCCGGAGGTGAGCCCCCCTTATCCCTACTTCAAGCGTTTGTGCTCGTATTCTGACACATTTGGCGGCTTCTGCGGCCTATTTCGAAGGTCGTCATCGCCCTCTGATGATACCGACATGTCTGTTTCGCATGTGGTAAGTACGGTGCTGCAGCTTGTACAGGAATTGTACTGATCTATCTCTCCCCCTCGAGCGGACATTTGGGGGTCGTTCTGTCGTTTAGTGGACTTATCAGGTGCTGGTGGTGGCTCTGGGGACACAGCTTCATTGTCCTGTGAGGTACGCCAATGATTTTCTTCATTTCCTGTCGTCGGTCGCACGTGCATCCTGGCGGTTGCTCTCTCCCACTCGGTCGTCGTGTCTTGTTGCATTTTCGCACATTCCCCCTCAACCTGGACATCTTGGCACATCCACGACCTTTCTGTCAATCACTGCATCTGCACTTACCATGTAGTAATATTCATGGTCCTCACTCATATTTGGCAAACTCGTTGTATGAATGTGACAATGAGGAATAAATTGATAAAGGACATCAATCTTGTACAGGACGGGATATTTCGTCGACGGCAATATATTAATCTCGATGTGAATTTCAATGAACTGAGAGAGAATTACTTACGGCTACTCCCCGCCCTGCAATAATGTGATGTTCGGCCGAAGTGGTGATCGAGGGTTTGCCATAATGAGAAGCTACCTAGATCACCCTGCCGAAGTGGCGAAATTCACTGAGTCTGAAATAATTGATCGAAGTGAGCACACACGGGATTCCATACCGCAGTAAGGGTATGTCCGTGCAGCGCTCCTTCTATGTACTATGTATGTACCTTTCGGACCAACGAACGCTGAGGTCTATAGAGCGTATGCCTCAATTGGAATAATGACAGCACACAAACCGGAATAATACATACATGGGACTGAACTTTGCAAGAGACCAGAAGGATGATCGAGTGTGTGGTTCCAACTTCTTCAATGGTACGACTCGACTCATGACACATCGTTCACACCTTGTGTTTTGTCACATTTCTAGGTAGAGGTGCGCTTGGAGGCATACAGCGCGCATGCATCTGACTCCCAGGCTTGCAGCTGCACTGGTAGCCTCCGAGTGGAACGCTGGTTTGCATCAGTGCATTCGGATATGTTGGCAATGGACGCAAACTTGATTGTAAGTCCTGAAAGATCAGGTCCATCGGAGGTACTACCCTTCCTAAGGGTCCGTTTGAACACTTGAGTGGCAGAGATCACATCAGTAAGAACAAGAAGACAAGGATGAACACAAACACAAACACAAACGCTTGATGAAGTGGTAAGCAAGAAGTACCCACGGAGACGTGTCGTACTAGTACGAGCGCCCGGCTGACCGTATCCCAATGTCCAGATTACGCGCTGGAAAAGTTAGGTGGAATCTTGCATATCCAACCTATAGAGTTCATCGATTAATACGATTTCCAGACTCCTCTGACGTTCAGACCGTCGCACTCAACTCGAACCTCCCAGAAGTCCCTTGTATACTGAGCAGGAAACGCACCTTTCACCTCGACCACAAGGATCTCGAGACCCACGTACGACCTCTGCTGCCATGCCATTGGCATGTTGGCCACATCGGGGACGTCGTGGGTGATCTGCAGGTGTTGTCTTTGAACAAACTCTTTAACTTCAAGAACTTCCGCTCGGCGATCGATTTCTTTGACGCGCTGGCGGACGTCCAGGATGAAGAAGATGTGAGTGGGGTATTCTTAAACCTGACGGACTCGTTGTGACAACTTGCCTTTCTGGATGCACCAGCCCATGATCAGCACCATGCGGGCGTCACTGTTGATTATGCCAACGTGTACATTTCGATGCATACGCATGTCGCGTACCAACATACTTTGGATGCAGACGCAGATGCGACGAAACCGATGCGAGTGCCGGGACTGACACTTTGTGACGTTCGGTTTGTGGTCAAAGTTGAGAAGTTACATGAAATGTTTCTGGGTGACGGGCGTGCGGTTACAAAGGTGCCAGTGGACTCGGCAAGCCTAGAGACTTGGTCTATGGAACAACTTCGGTGACGATATCCAGCGCCGGCATAAATAGGACACATTGACACGGTCATAATTGATATTGTACATTTGGTTTCTGCTGCACAATACACAGGATAATGTACACCCCACTGAGGACAGGTTCAAGGTAATGAATTGAAAGACACTCTCAGTCTGTCTTATCTCCCCAAATGAACTCAGTGATGTCTCTTATCTCGCTGTCGACCTCTTCCCTCAGGCTGAATGCAATTTTTTCCGCCGCAAGATCTTGCTGCATGTGCAACTCTTTGGTCGTCCCCATTAATGGTACGATACTGTGTAACTGAGCGAGTTTAAAAATGACTTGAGCGGGTGTCACCTCCAACTGGCCAGAGATGGTTATGGCTGCTGGATGAGTGAGCAAGCTGGTGGATCCAGAAAGCGTCCAAAACGATCTACCATCATTGAGTGGTCAATCACAGACACGCGAACAGAGCGAGGAAAAGGTCACGAACTGATACTCAATCCCATGGTCTTTGCAATACCGCCATACGTCAGGATCCTACATGTTCCCCTCATACCACCGATTTTGCATGACTTGCACCTTCCTCAACTCTCCTAAAGCAGTGAGAATACATACGTTGTACATGTTGCTGACACCAATTTTGCATGTGGTCCCTGTGTCCTCCTCACAGTAATCGTAGTTGGCATAACCAACCGTCCTTTGTCTGCATCTCACCATCGCCTTCATCTCTTCCTCTGTTTGAATGCATCTGTAAACATTCGAGCCACATCCAGAGGAAATGTTGAATAGATTGCATGACAAACCCCTCATGGTACAGTTATAATCTTCTCAAGGTATTCACCAGTCACCGTCACATAGGACATCATACTCGTGGTCGCCATCCGTCCATCCAAGTCTAAGCAACGACATGACCTTGTCGTCCTCCTTGGGCACGTGCTGTTCAATTCGTGAGGTCATGTTCACTTGCACACGGGGCGTGACCTACTATTTTGGAAGTGCATCAACCTTGAAGTTGGTGGGATCGTCAACACAGGACCTCGACAAGAACGAACTAGCATACCTGCTTGCCACCGTACTTGGCAGCAGACTCGTTCAACCAGCCGATCATGTATCGAACTTGCGCTAAACATGACCAGAGATGCTCGTCCAAAGAACGCAACAGGAATAAAATGCCAACAACTTACCTACAAACCGCGGATATCCCAATCGCAATAGTTTCTTTCCATACCTGCCGCGTTCTTTGACCATTTTCTCATACAATGCCCGCATTGTCAGTCTATTGGGCAGCTTTGCTGTGTCTGTCCAGACTTTGGCGAGTGCAAGCGCCGTGTAATCGATTGATGCGAACGTCTGGATAGCTGTACCAACTGCGTCTCTCAATTAGCCAACCATCGAGTATGCCGGATTGAATTGGCCACAAACTACTGGGGAATGCGAGAGTGGGGTCCTCGAGATAAAATTGATTGAGATACAAGTCTCGGATATGTGAGCCATCTGCGGAGAGAAAGGGTGATACCATCGCAGCAGCACCTTCACGAGGCGCAAAAGTTGCATTATCGCAGTACTGTGGCAAGAATGGGAATGGATATCTGAAACCGGTGGCCAGTATGACGTTGTCAATTCCCGATATAATCTGAAGGAGGTGTTATGAATCTGGTCATAACATTCCTTTGACTTCGCCTTCTCGCAACGAAGACTTGTCACACTTCGTCTTGCACTAATCTTTATGCCAAAGCAGATCACGTGACTTGCTGACTAAGC
>JBBPNX010001101.1:0-10814 GCA_038091155.1 Harrya chromipes
TGGGATGGCGCAGATATGTTAGGGGGGGGGAACTTGTGATGCGTTCTGGAACGCACCCGAGGTCCAAGAATCCACCAGGTGGCTGCGACCGATCCCTGCGAGGGGCATCATGAGCCTCTGTGCGCTCCTTTCCCTGGTAATAAGTCTGTTCCCAAAGTAGGATGAGATACGTTGCGATCCCGATATCCTGGACTGGGTGTCAACAACCGGCGGCGGGAGTACTAGTGTCCAACACGAGACAAATTATTGTTGACATTACCTCGAATACATGCTTCAGCGGGTCTGTGGACTCCTTCCACTCAGACACTAAATTCTTGTATCGTTCTCGCATGACGAGATACAAATCTTGATAAGCCTCTCTGGGGATTACACAGTCATGCATCATACGCTTTTGATAGTGCGTCATCGCACCCCATCCGTATCGATGAAGGGTCTCAAGGAGCGCTAAAGCGGTGCGATAGAGTCTTGAATTGACATCCGACGAAGTGTCGGGCAGGGGGACGGCTTCAATGCGCAGGATCGGGGGTGTGGAAGGGACAAAGCGAAACGCGAGGTGTCGGACGGCGGGATGATAGTATGGAAGGGGCGCACCAGGCGAAAGCAGAGGGCTCAGCACCAGCGTGCATGGTACGTCCATGAATGCGCCTACGTATGCGCCACCAGTTGGCGCATATAATGTACACAGTTGCTCTATGGGAGCATCACGGCCTGGTCGCCGGGGGAGGAGCGTGCGATGGATGTTGCGTATGGGCCGATGAAATTCGAGATCGTTCGGTGGGCTGTCGTCCGTGTCACGCGAATAAAATGTTTCGCTGACGATCTCCGAACGAAGAATGAGCGTTGAATTGTATTCTGGATGGTGAATGAGCTGCTCAATAGCGCGCTCAAACTACAGGGAAGAAACTTGTCATCATGATGTGAATCACGACAGGGTTGGCTTACGAGCACCAAGGGAAAAGTGGCTGGACAGCTGACGATGGGTAACCATTCCTCATCTTGCAAGGTGCTAGTATAAATCAAAGGAGGGATTGTCTGCGAATGGTCGCAAGACGAGGGACTCGGAGTGAATCGAGGGCGAACGTGACAGGACTGGTCCATTCAAAATGACGGTCAAGTACAAACTTGGCGTCGTAATACCATCGAGCCCCGCTCGCATAGATAAATATATTACATGGCATGCCCGCATCCTTCCCCACCCAGGCTCGAGACTATTGTTACACAATGTCAATAAACGCCGCATCACCGCACGACCATCGACAAAATGAGACGAGATCGGACATCAACAAAAAAAGAGAGCGTTTGGTCAGAAATGGTCGTTCAAGGGCGACAAAATTTTGGGTATGGTAGAGAAAGCGAACGGTGCCTCAACGCAAACACGAGTCCTTGCCTACGCGAGTCGACATGAACTATAGGTCGGCGAGAGACATGCATCCCACGTTGATGAGGCCGCCATTCTGCAGATGAATGTGTTCAGCGCCGAGACAAGACACAAGGAAAAAGACTGGCACTCACAAAGGACGTATTGGTGCAACACACGGTGTTCGTTCTACAACCCGCGCCAGAGCCAGCTCCGGCGGTGAGCGAGCTGCATGCCAAGCCAATAGGGGTGTTGGCCGGTATCTGTGTGAGGAGATCCGCCAGACCCAGTGGCGCGCCTGGAGCCAAGGAGGCAGAGGTCACCTCCGAAGAGTTAGCCTAGTATCCGGCCACGACGTCAGGTGAGCAACGGACAGGAACACAAACAACGCACCGGTTTCACGTCATCGCAGCACTGCATCGCCGCATCGTTGCACCTGGGATTGCGGCCGAAGAGGGGGCCGCTGTAGGCAAGAGCGACGAAAGGAAGGACGGAGAGCAGGCGGACGAGCATTCTGGCAGGGTAACGGCAAGCAGGTCTCTAGAAAGGAGCGGATAGGTTGAAGTTTGGAGAAAGGAGGGAAAGGAAGCTGAGGGGGATCCAACCACAGGTCGACTTTATATCTTTGGCCTGTGTTCCAATCCCCAGGTTTGGCGCCCAGAACATTCAGTCGAATAGACGGCGACGGGCGCTAAAACTTGTTGGCATCGTCCTCGTCGGTCGAACTGGAATGCCATCCAGCACATTCCTGACAGTACATTCAGTAAGAAACCAGAAAAATATGACATGCCGATCATACCAACTTGTGGAACGTACCAAAGACAGTTGTGGATTGGGTCGGAGCCAGTAAGCAGGCGACGCCACATACTACATTCCAATTCAATCTTCACCACAAAGGCATTCGACTTCTCCCCGACTCCCGAGCAAAGAGCTGGCCGTCGCGACTTTGTACGTGTCCTATGTGCCCTACTTGTCAATAAGATCCACAACCACACAGACAATGCAACGTCTGAACAGCATTCACCGCGGAAGTGCGTAACGGATCGCGCTCGGTTTTCATTGCTTCGTCATCTTCGTCACCAAAGAAATGTGGCCGCATCTGAGGGGAACATAGATTCTGCACCGTCACTGGCAATGAAAACTACCCCATACATATCACTAACAAGCCTACCTTAGTTATCAAACACATATCATATCGTTGTTCAAGGGGAATAACTTGAAATATCAGTGCGCACCATGGAAACAATCCTCAACTCACCCAAAATGGTCGAAATCCATTCCGCACGCTATGTCACAACCATCATCCTCCCTCCATTCCCTCTCCGTAGCACGCACGTACTACTCGTCTCTTACCACGCACCGTTCGACCATTTCGAGGCTAATGTGGCGCCCAATCCTGCCAGTGGGGAGCTTGATCGACATGGATTCAGGTCCAGATTCGAAGCACAGATCACCCACAGATCGCCCCCCTTGGAGCGCATACACGAATCCCAGACATAGTCAATCTAGACGGTCCACATCCCATATTCCAACTCATCCACGACGCCGAGGTGGAATGGGAGACAAAACACGTGCGCCAGCAAGACACTCGATGACACCATTGCAGAATAGTGACGTTATCGTCGGGCACGCCTCGTTTCGACAAATGGTACTCTCTCTCCGTTGTGAGTACTCGCATCGTGTTTGAGTATATTACATCTTAGGTGGGACTATGTTGTCAAAGTTTCATCGCGTCCAGTTACCCGCCGAATACGACGAAATCTGCCAAGGTATCGAGCCCTTTTGGGGAATCCGCCAGACGCAGAAAGATCTCGAAACACAACCCGACACTGACCGTCGAGAAGACGGACGAGACCCCTCGATTTAAGGTGGTCGATACGACCCTCCCCCCAATCACACAAAACTTGGTACTGGGGATCGACAACAATCTCGAGCTCATCCGCGAGTGGAACTGAATATCCCAATACGAATCACCTTTTCCCCGTTTGATCGGCCCAACATGGTTCCAGACCGAGTGTGTCTATCCTTGTCCACGGTTTGAATGCGCGTAATAGTCTCTCGTACAGCACTTATGCTCGCAGATATGCCTCCAGTAAAAGAGGGCTGGATCCAAGCACGCCCGCCTGATTCGCACGTCCGTCTGTATCAACCTATACTTCCATCCCGATCCACCGCGTCATTCATCTCTCGAAAATATTCATCGCCTCCCATCGCGATGCAATGAATCCCTACCTCAACCCCACACGGCCAATTTCTCTCGCACGGCCCGGGTGAGGGTCCCTTCCCCCGTCCCACACTCGTCCTACGCTTCTCGCCCTGTACAACGGTCCTCCACCACGATATCCGTCCACCCGTGCCATACGGATGGGACTGGAATTCAGATGCAGATTTGGACGAGGATTCGGGCGGCGCGTTTGAGAGAGACGTCCCATGGGAACGCAAGGTGGACGAACGGTTGAGTTGGCGAGGCCGTACGACGGGCATGTAAGCGTCCCCCGAGTCACTGTGGGTCCATGGCCACCGGGCGCGGCTCGTCACGCTTGAAGGCAATGTCAGTATGTTGCACATGCCTAAAAATGTGGGCGAGGATGGGGAAGAGGTGACGCCGGTCGGGGAACCGGAGATGGTGCGTCTCGCGCATGTCAATCCAGCTTGGATGGATATCGTGTTTGCGGATGGACCTATTGCGTGCGATGAGCTCGGGGGGACGTGTAAGGAGATGGAGGAGATGTGGGAGTTTCGAAGGGTATAAGGGAGACGCGAGGAAGGGCGGTACAAGTTTATCCTTGACGTGAGTGTCAATGTACGAGACTGGAACGAGGCAGCCGCTTGACGTATGGATGATAGATTGACGGTAACGGATGGTCGGGCCGTTTTAAACGCCTCATGACGAGCAACGCGGTCGTCTTCAAATCCACCATCTATCCAGAGTGGTACGCGTACATTCCCGTATCTGCTCCGTATCTGACTGCATTAGGTATACGTCGCGTATTGCGCCATGGGTCCATTACGTCCCGATTCAAGTGTCCTATGCGGACCTGTACGACGCAGTCGCGTTTTTCCGTGCTCGCGATGAATTGGCCGCGCGAATTGCAAAAGCGGGGCGGGATTGGAGTCGACGATACTGGCAGAAGGAGAACACGACGACGTCCAGGATTCATACACGGTTGACTGCATGCTAAATGCTTGAACAAATTATTGATCATTTGACACTAGACTACAAATACAGTGCTTAATACAGTGCTTTAAAACTTTCGTTCGTTCCTTGCCTATCATTTCCCTCAGTCCGTGTACCGTTCCTCCCTAGACCTCCCAAACCGTACTTGGTCCTTGAGCATCTCCGAGAAGGTTGGGCCGGACGGAGACGAGTGTCGCCTGTACATGTCGTTGAGGATGTCTGTGAGCTGGGCCCGATCCCGAAGAAATGGATATGTCTCTGCATCGAGACCAGATGCATAAATTCGCAGGCACCTATCCTTGTCCCTCCCGTAGGGGTCTAGCGTAACCTCCAATGCTGATTGTTTCATGCCGAGGTCTACCAATACGGCGATGTAGGGGGGTCCACGATAGTCAGGGGCAATACTCTCATGGTCTCGCTGGATCGTCCTCAGAGCGGGGCGCTGCGAACGGTTTCGAGTTTCGTCAGAAATAAGGATATGCGACATTCCCTTTGTTTTGATGCCCTTTCCAGGTTTGAAGTACATCGGAATAACCTTGTCGATTAATGGTTG
The DNA here is from genome assembly GCA_038091155.1 of Harrya chromipes. Taxonomy (NCBI): domain Eukaryota; kingdom Fungi; phylum Basidiomycota; class Agaricomycetes; order Boletales; family Boletaceae; genus Harrya; species Harrya chromipes. Next base: position 5,089 of record JBBPNX010001101.1, read on the forward strand.
ATCATGACAACACTGGATAGCACTTGTTCGTACCCAGTGGCTCGCAGTCCATTTGTCAATGCTATGCATCGGGTCAGCACGGCCTTCAGACTGAAGATCATGCATGAAACTCACGACCGTAGCTTTAGATCATCTGCCATCCTCGGAGTGATATCAAAATCCATCGAAACCCAGTGGGAGAAGTTGATATACGCATTTTCAAACATCTCCTTAGCTTGCGGCACAGTGTCCCAGACTCGCGGTCCAAAAACGAACTCCAGGAACTCGACAACCAGCACCGGAGAACACTCTCGAAGCTCTGGTGGGCCTGCACCGTCGATAATTGCAGAATCGCCGATCCTCGCGCGAACAAACAAATCTTTCGCTAGGAGCCAGAGTAAACGGCTGGCTAGCTCCTCAATTTCCCCGACTTTGACCACACCATTGTCGATCATACCTGCCAGGGTGCTTAGAACGGAAACCAGTATGTCATTGCTACTATGTAGCAGTTGGGCAGCAGCGCACGACAGAATAGGCTCCGAAGGATAGGTCGTGTAGCTCCAGATTCGATCCTCGGTGGTACTGATGGATACACGGAGATGACTTGCGATCAGAGTCTCGACGTAATGAACAGCATCGCGGTGACCAAAAGTAATGTCGAGACCAAACCTTTGAGCGAGTATTGCAAAAACTTGGTGCTTGGACCCTGGATCATAGGCCTCTCCCGTTCCACGCAGTTTCTCTCCAGCCAGTTTGAGGATACCTGAGAGTGGGGTGCTGTCCTTCAGTGAATCCCATCTGTGAATCAGTTAGTGGACGCCAACACGAAAATCAGGAGTACCCACAATGGGCGGCCGTATTGAAGGATATGTTGCCCAGTTGCAACTCTATCTAGCTGAACAGTATTCAATGACGGTGCATGCTGATTCCATCCAAGCTCTGTAAATGGCAGAAAAAGTCGTTGTCCGCCGACAGCGACCCTTGCGGAGGGATCTGGGATCACTTTAATGGAGAACACGTAAACTAATGTGAGTCACGCACACAGTTTTGGAGGGGATGCGAATTGTGCAACCTTTGGCGTGGCTGAGGCGAACACTACCCAGACTGCACGTTCCGTGTACTCTGAATAGGCCCTGACGACCCGGAGTAACACCGTTGCCCGGAGCTCCGTCCAGGAATCTTGCTTTTCATGTAATACATGAGCCTCGTCGAGAGCAATCACCAGCATAGGTTTGTGCCGCATGGCCAACGGGGGCTTCATACTAGCGACCATCTCTTCGTAGTACCTTTTCACGGTGTTTGAGGACAAAGACCGGTCTTTTGCGAGCTTTGAATAGTGATGTGAGAATGTAATTTGGTAATTTGGTAGACCATTGTACTCACGTTGGCAAGCTCATTTTCTAAGCTTAGAAAAAATGAGGTACGAGCAGCGTGCCCGATCTGACACATGGCTTCGCACCAACTGAGGTTCCATGGCTGAAATATGCGAAGGACCTTGAACACTGCTGCAAAAAATGCACAACACCGCGTATAGTACTGCTTTTCGTCGCAATTTTCGGTAAGAAAATCGGCAGGTATAGCATCCCGAGTAGGATAGCCTAGGGTGTCGGATTTAGATCGGATGTTCATGTATAGTACGCAAACATCCTTTTTGACAAGCTGCACAGAAGCGTACACGTCAACACCATTGTCAGATACGATGATGAAACTCGCCTCAAGCATTAGACGTGTCTTCCCGGTACCAGAGCTCTGGACTATGGAGCAAAACTTGCCGTAATACTCCCGGCTGACGAATGCCTTGTTATTTTGCTCGAGATAGTCGACAAACGCGTTGACGGCACCGCCTTGGTAAGGGTGATTCATCGCACGGTTGCATGCACTGAGCTGCGCTGGTGAAAGAGGTTCTGTGTATGTCATGTAAGGACAGGTCGAGGCACATCTGCGGAGAAACCCACGCTCAGGCTGAAGAATGACTATGGATGATGAGCGGGTCAGTGAGAAGATGACAACGTACAAGCGCAACTAACGCGTATACCGAGTCTGCGAATGTCACGATACGACTTCGCTTTCCAAGCCTCCTCTATGTTGAACTTTATCCAGGGGTGATTCACGAAGAAGTTCGTCGGAGGGTTGATATATTTACGATCCAGTCGAGGGTCGTTCGTAACCACGGCACCGAGCACCCCTTTCAGATCTCTGAGTGACGGACTTGCTTGCCACTCTGTTGCCTGGTCTTCAGCCAGATCCTGTTGCACGGCGTCATCCATTTGACGATGTTCATCAGGAAGATAACTGTCTTCCAGGGTAAAATCACGGGAACCAAGAGATGTGATGCCAGCGTTGTCAACATCCATCGCGGTTGGATCGGCTTGGGTACAAGTATTCATATAGACGCTTTGTAAGTGGCTAGTAGGGTTACGTGTAAAGACTCTGCAGGGTTTGAAACACAAACGTCCAGGGGTTTCATTAACATCGATTATGTAACATTTTAATCACGTGACTTCAGATGTGCTGGGGTCCACAATAGTCAGGGGCAATATTCTCATGGTCTTGCTGGATCTTCCTCAGAGCAGGGCACTGCAAATGCTTTCGAGTTTTGTCATAAATAAGGATATGTGACATTCCCTTTGCTTTTGGTTGGATAGGTTGAATGCTGCCAGCAGGACAGATTGGTCATGACTCATGATACTGTTGCGATACGATGGCCACAGTACATGGGTTGCACGACTAACGGCACTCTAAGTGATAGCTAACCCAACCACAAGAGAGAATGACGATAAAGGAGTAGTGTTGTCTTCGGATACCGATAGACGTAGGATGAAGGAAATCAGACAAGGAACGGCTTAGTCACTAATACCAATGCACTATGGGGTGAATCACAGTTATTGATAGGACTGGGGAACTATCGAAGTACATGGAAGCCTTATATACGTACAGCTACCCACTATTAGTAATCCAGTCCCATGACTAAGGTATCAGTAAGCTATGATGTCATAGATAGCAAGAATAGGTTAAGCCAATAGCAAAAGGAGAGCAAGACCTAGACCGGAGGAACGAGGGAACAACGAGGATGCCAGGAGGTAGGCTCGAGGCATGACGTCAGAGATAGGATAAATGATTACCCGGTTCTAGATCGTATCACGTGATGGGTGGGGCTAGACTGCTTAGTCAGCAAGTCACGTGATCTGCTTTGGCATAAAGATTAGTGCAAGCGCAAGTGTGACAAGTCTTGCGTTGCAAAGAAGGCGAAAGTAAAGGAATGTTATGACAGATTCATAACAGATACAAAGGGGTTGCTGTTACGCGAGAGCATACAATCACTAGACTGCGTACCAGCTAACTCTTAGGTGGCGATGACTCACCCATGCCTTCAAGCTAGGAATCAAGAACTGGATCTGAAGGCAGCGACATCCGTTAGGAAGAGGGCCTTGATCTGCAGTGCTGAGGGTCTTCGACCGTTAGAGAGAAGTCTCACACTGAGTGGAGTCTTAGAAGTACACTGAATTGCGCAGAACTAGCTAAGGAACATAGAAGGGGAAGAAGCCCCTTATATACGTAAAGGTATGTGGATATAAAAGGAATCTATCTGGATATGGAAAGCATCCAGAAGGAGAAGCGGGAGTCCATGCGGGAGACCGCACTACAAATACAGGATGTCCCGAAGGAGTCATCCGGAAGAGGAAAGTGGAGAGCCGCGTACGAAAGAGGAGACATACGTAAAAGGTAAAGTGGAGATCCGTGGAGCGGAAGGAAGGAATCCACGGTACCCATAAGGGGAAGCAGAGAGCCGCTTCTGGAATCAGAGCCACTGATCGGGATTACTCTCGAACCAGCCACCCGTCATTGAAGAAGGTATGGAGTGGTCCACATCGGGCCACGTAAAGTAGGAATCTAAGACGGGAAAGCCGTCGCGTAAAGGAGTCTCGTACGGAGTAAAAGAAAAAGAAAACGTGCCATTGCCGTCGCCTTCAAGAGGCGTCGCTGATAGCCAATCGTCTATAGGGAAATCCGTAACAGTCGCCTTTTGGAATCTGGAAAACCCACCCAAGGGCTTGCCCACCGTCTTGTGCCCTTACCAGTGCACCCTCAGGCTCACTTTCTTGCCCGGATGTCGCCCTTGCCATCTCACACTCACTGTTTCTCCATCTCACAGTTTTGTCCTCGCCCTCGCCGTCTTCAAGTTGTCATTTCACTCTTGCTGTTTTACCCTCGTCCTCTCGTCCTCTCACCATCCCACTGTCTCACCACCTGCCTAAAGGGTGCAGAAGCAATGACACCATACGTGAAATCGCGTGTGCATTGTGTCATTGTTACAGATTTCTGCGGTTTGCAACAGAAACCGGGATCGTATTCTAAGCCCTTGTAAGACGGTAGCCCGCGCATACAAACAGGGCTATTTTCGTTTCTTTTTGATTCACTTCATCAAGGATTAGCTGTTTGCTAATGCCTTTGGACACTTACAGATTAGCTCCTCATTTCGCTAATCATGGACATCAGGCTATACTTACGATAGCCTTTCAGACTTCCTTCCCCCGGGGATATTAGGACTCCGCTCATGGATCCTCAAATAGACCCTGACACATGGAGGCTGTGCATCCCAATTGGATCTCACTCCATTTCACCAGATCCTGGGTGTTTCTTGCAACATCCGTGATCATTACCACCACCCCAATTTGCATGAAATACAGTCGTTGTGTCCTGCAGAGTTTTGAGTGAGATGTTGCAAGATCCCCATCGTATTGGGTGCGACTTGCAAGACGTCATGCAAGATCTACTCATTTTATTCCAGTGCGCAAGCTTGCAAGATGTCTTGCAAGACTCCTTGTTGTGTTGGGATTGTAACTCGCACTGGCAAGATCTCATGCAAGATCTCATTGTTTTCTTGCAGCATGCTAGTGCCTCTTGCAAGACCTCCCTCCCCGTTGCATAACTCGTGTTTGCAATACACCATCATTGTGTCCTAGTACCGGTGTCGCAACATGCTCATTCTGTCTTGCAAGACGACTCCGAGTTCAACTCATTGTATTGCATCATGTGAGTGCAACTCGGAAGACATTGCAAGACGTCATCAATAGTAGTGTGGTCCATGGAAACACATTGGGTCGATTGACATTAACTACTGTATAACAAAAGGCTCAGGGAATCTAAATAAAGGGTCCCAACCACCCTAGTGCAATGCCTTCAAGCGTTTCACATCGATACAATCGTCACAGTGATGATCTTGAACGGCCTGCTGGGATACTCCAAGAAATCCCTTTGGTTTGTTCTTCAACTCAAATGGCTGCTCGTACGGTGTCAAAATCATCATACGTTCTCCAAATCGCTGGAATGTGTTATGTAGTACTTACCACCATTCCTGGGACTAGGACAGCCGCACTATTCTCCCCACCAGCAGATGGACTATCTCCAAGCTTCGATGTCACAGAGTTGTGTGGAGGTGAATCTTCTGACCGATTTCTCTTTGTATCAGTCCCGGCTGTTGCGATACGATGGCCACAGTACATGGGTCGTCCGACTAACGGCACTCTGAGTGATAGCTAACCCAATCCACAAGAAGAATAACGATAAAGGAGTAGTGTTGTCTTCGGATACCGATAGACGTAGGATCAAAGGAAATCAGACAAGGAACGGCTTAGTCGCTAATACCAATGCACTATGGGGTGAATCACAGTTATTGATAGGACTGGGGAACTATCGAAGTACATGGAAGCCTTATATACGTACAGCTACCCACTATTAGTAATCCA
>JBBPNX010001102.1:0-10796 GCA_038091155.1 Harrya chromipes
CGTCGTCGTCGCGGATTGTGATATAGGCTGTCGGATACGAAGATTCACGCGCTGCCATCGGAAGTAGTATCTATGTATGAACAACTAGCATAATACACTCAAACACATACGCGTACCATGTACCTAGTATAACAGTGCCAGCGACCTCAGGCTGTGGATCAGCGCCAGTAGATCATTGGTTACAGGACTGTTTGCCAACCACTAGAGCCGTAAGTAATTTTGCTGCCAGCCATGCCATCAAATTGATGGTGAACTTGAACGTTCTTGCCAACCCATGTTCGGACATCAAATTTTCAAACGTGACACCGGAGCCACCTGCTACCACGCGTGCTCAACACGATGCCCGCGCCCCACATACAGCTTAAGTTAACGCCCTGATCATTGCTGCCGCTCAATACCAATTAGTTGAACTAATAGGTCGTGGCAGAGCCGAACTAACCCTCGACCCATCTCCGTGGCTAGATAGACGCTGCCACTGGCCAAAACCGTTCATCCGAGTCATTCCGGTTAGTTCTACCACCGGCACTCATACCACAAATCTGTGAATAGTACCGTGACGACCACTCCGAGGGCATCGGTGAGTAAACATCATCATCATCGACCCGTTGTGGTCCACCAGTAATTACCCGTAATCTTCACCCAGGTACTATAGAAGTAATTCAGAGCTCTCATACTGAGGGGCACATTACTGGCCGCCCATATGGAAGCAGTAATTATCCTGTCTGATTTCGTCTCTTGGCTGAATGATTTCAACTGTGGTACCCGCAGGCTCGCAATGTGGTGCTCTTTGGCGAATGTGGTGTGGGTAAATCCTCTATCATCAATACCGTCGTTGGACAGCCAGTGGCAGAGACTTCTAACGACGTCCTCGGGTGCACTGGCGAGAACGTGTCGTATAGCGTCACACTGGACACGGGTGTCAAGGTCAATCTTTGGGACACGATCGGGTTGGGCGAGGGCACTGTTGGCAGAATTCCTGCCGAGCAAGCGAAAAAGCGTTTGAAATCGTTCTTGCAGAAACAGATCATGTCTTCGGAAGGAATTGACCTCGTTCTGTACTGCATCCGAGGAGCCAGCGGTACGAAAAGCCTTCCAATAAAGCGGGGTTATCGAGAAACGTACAAGTTCGTCTTTGAAGACATATGCAAGAAGCGAGTCCCCGTCGCATTGATCGTCACAAATCTAGAGGCTTACGACTCCAACGGAGACATGGACACGTGGTGGGATCATAACACGGCGAAACTGTCGGAATTCGGTTTTCAGTTTTGCGCTCATGCTTGCATTACCATCTTGCCTCCAGAATCTTGGGACTCCCATCTGGATGCCAGCCGAATTGAGGTTTCTAAACACAGGCTGCGAGAGCTACTTTCGCGCAACTACCTTGCTGTGAGTGTCACGTCAAGTACACATTGTACGAGATTAAAAGGTGAATCACACCAGCCTCGAAATGTGCTTTTACTCGGCGACCGAATAGACAGAGCCGATTTTATTAACATGATCATAGGTTCCGCGTCTCACCACTCTAAGATTCAGCAACCTGAAAGTGTACCACCACTGGCATTTACGTCCACCCCCGCCGCGCTCGGTGCGCACATGCACGTCAACCTTTGGAACATGAATGGATTCGACGAAACCGACGATGACATTCTCATTACCAAGAAAAGTCTAAGACTCCTCGTTCAGGAGATCAAACGAACAGGCGGCATCGACCTCCTCGTTTTCTGTTTTCGCGCAGGAAGACTCAAAATTCGCCACACTCGGAATTATAATCTCTTCTACGCAGCGATCTGTAGGAAGAAAATCCCGGTGGCCATGGTCGTTCTCGGACCCGAAGAAGGAGCGGATACCTGGTGGCAGCGAAACGAACACGACGTGAGACGAAGAGGCTTTCGTTTCGACCTGCATCTCTACATCCCTTGCGGTCCTTTCCCACACGGTGACGACCTGAGTGCCGCCGCTCGCGATCAACTCGTACGCCTCATGCAAGAAGAACACACGTCGGGGAGCTGGAATTTGGGTGATGACGCGTTCTGGGTCACAATACCCAACGTGCGTGCTGTGGTCGGAGAGCTCTCATGGCCGACCACCACCGTCGTCGTCTGTGACGCCACTGGTCACGGCGTCTTTGCCGAAATCGCGCCTAGCGTACAGGCTTCGCTGGCGCAGGGACGCGCCGCAGGCGTCCGGCGGGAACATCGCTTCCAACAAGTTGACCCACAATCCCTGGCGTTCATCGTGGGCCAATCACCCGGTTCAGGCAACAAAGGCACCATCGGCCTCATCCTGTTCTTCATGCAGGCGGACTCAGACCCAGACGGCGAGACCTGGCGGACGTTGGAGAGGGTCTATGCCACCTACAAGGGCGGCATCACCCCGTTCGTCGTCGTCGTCCATGGGGTTCCTGAACGGAGACTCGCGGAGGACTTTTGGAAGGCTGCTGCTACCCGGCATATCACGAGGCGCATCAGCGCGTATGTGACATATTATCCTGGGCCAGAGGCTGGAAACGAGGCCCGGGTTGCTGCGCAGCAATGCATCGTGGACACGATCCAAGATCGGTGCTTGGTGGATCTGGGGGGCAAAGTCGGGATACTGCAGGAGATTTTGTCGACTTGGAGGAGGTACCGGTCACAACGTAATAGAGCGTCAGACGGGGCGTAATTTGTGTCCGTCACGAGCCTGCGCTTCCAGGACCACGATGAAGGCAAGGGCGAATTTCAAGGGGAGAGATTCGAGAATGAGAAGGGAAGAGCGGAGACGACACGAAAACAATGGCTCTGATAGATAATCGGTCTGCGGGAGTGGTAGAGAATTGGTTGTTATTCGATAGCTATGGGCACGGCTAAAGTATACGACGTCATTGTGCAAGTGTGAAGGATGCGGTCGAGACCGGGCCGCGGCGTCTTATGTACATGTATGATGTTACCACTTGTCGGCGAGGAGCAGCCCGAGACCCATTTTCTTGCGATTCCAAAGGACATTGGTAGGACTAGGCTGGGGATCAAACGGAAATCCAGTAGCCGTGTATATATGGAAGTATGGAAAGCATATCAGGGGAGGGTCAACACTACACTGTATATATTTAGAAACATTAATCATGGTACTGGAAACAACATGTAAGTGATACAGGCCCACGAAAGGAATAAGGATATCTGAGGGTCCTTTCAAAATGCACTATTCAGCATCAACCACCAGAATCATGGGACAAACTCGGGCAGAGTACAAAGTTTAGCTTCCCGGTTTTCCAAGCAGAGCATATCCGCTTCCTTGCGGACCATGAAGCTATATAGGAGGTCAGAGGGGAAGCCATGTGCAACGTACGACGCACCTTATTGTAACATCTTCCACAGTGTGGTTCCCCATCCTTGTCATTCAGCCGCTTAGAGTCCAACAGCGTGTTGCATGAGGTACAACGCAAGCATCCTTTGTGCCATGTCTTACCAACCGCTTTCATCTACCAGCGGCGTTAGAATACACCTGAACCAAGAAAGGGACATCCACTAACTTGTTCCGCAAAGTACACATTTTTACCGCATCGTGGACATACGGGTGTCTCGCCACTGAGTCCCCATGTCCTTGCAGGACTTCCAGAGCTGCCGCTAAGCGCAGCCCCGTATCGCGTCCCAGTGGCAGTCTGATTCAACGAGTTAATACCCCCTCCACTCAAAACAACTCCGGTGGAGTAAGGCTTCAGTGGCGATACTGGTCGATCAACCGAGATGGACTTGGAAGGACTAAGTGGCACCGTGCGTGGAAGCTGGAATTCACCGAAACGTTTGGTGTTGGTGATCTCCCCCTCAAAGGACACGCGCTCGTCAACAAGATTTTGCACTTCCTCTTCGTCTGCGGTATCGTTCCCCTCGGTGCTCGGCTCTGTGCTTGTGGCGTTTGAATCACTTGGTGGGTTGGTAGGAGCGCGGGAGTACCGTGCGGGAAGCGCAGAGTTAGCACGAAGGAGGGGTCCTGTGCCTGTGAACTGAGTGCGGACGGGTGAACGGGATCCATCATTGGCGAGAGAACGTGGTGTGAGATCCAGCGAACCATTTGTTCGGCCACGAGTGGTTGGTAGAGGGAAGGGGGGACGAAGGGGGGACGTCTGGCCAGCGACGTTGCCTGGTGTGCGCGAAGGGGTACTGGAGGGCCCAGATGGCGCAGGAAAGGGGTTTCTGGCGGGAGTTGAAGGAGTTGAAGGAGAAAGAACGTCGTCTCGATCAGGGAGGTTTGCTTGTCGAAGATCCCGGGTGCCAAAGCTGCGTATGTGACAATTTTTGCTTTCGAAAAAAATTAGAAGGCGTGAAGGATTGGACAAGCAGTGCTCACCAATATGGCTATATCAAATGAGCATCAGAAAGAGTGATGTTGCATCATGATGAAGCCTACCTCTTGGTCGTGCTCTAGCAGGGTGAAAGAGTCCAGACGTTTGTTACATGAAGTGCACGTAAGACAAGGCTGTGCCGGGATGAGCGACCATAGAACGAATGGATTAATTACTTGCCTTGTGGTAAAGCTGGTAGGTTCACCACAGGTGAATACCGCAATTAATCGTGCAGGGAAACCGGAATTGCCCACCTTGCGACCTGGCCCCATGACCTAGAGAGATCAGACACTCATGAGCGAAATGAAGTATAGATATGACTAACGCTTGGAACGTACCTGCTCAGCTGCGTATACAGCCTTGCTGCACCTGGGGCATATTGGTGTTCCTCCGAATGGGTGCATGATAAATACTAAACGTATGTAAAGTCTGATGGTGATCAACAAATTTGATGATGATAAGAATATGTGTCCTAGTCCGGATGGCCACCTACTTTCCAGGCTGAAGCGATTCCGGGATGCGTATCGGCTGGCTGTCGGCTGGTGGAGTCACAAGTTTGGCGGTCGCGCTGTCAGTGCGTTGGATCGGCTATTTCCGATAGCCGAAGACGCTCCTGAACGGACAGTCGCACAATCGGGCTGGCAAGTGAGGTGACGATGGCACGGTCATTTGATCCACAAGCGTACGCCAATATAGTGGCGCATCAGCCTGCAGTGAACATCGTGAGCAAGTCTGCGACGTGCAATGTCACGGTGTTTGGTAGGATCCTTCACAGCGGTGGGAGATGAACAAATTACGGTGCTACCTGTTACACGACCCGTATCGATCTGATGCATTGAGACCCTTGGCAGTCGACTGGCAGGACTGCAGTACCTACGTACAGAACTTACGACTAACCTGAGTGAACGGTTCGAGCACAAACGACGGCAACTCGGCACGAGGTTAATTCGCACGTGTCGGAGCTTGAAATATAATCGCGATCGTGTCTTCGACAACTGCTTTTTCAAAATCTTGTTCTCATCATCTTCGTCCATCTTTTCTATCTCCCCTTTACCTAGACTTACCTAGACCCCCTCCCCATCATTCCAAATTATGTCTGACGATGAGCAGCACAACCAGACTTTCGAGCAGGTTCGCTCTCTCATCTCTCTCCCCCATCCTCCCTGTTGATCGTACCCGATACCAAATGTCAGGCCAACGCAGGCGCCTCGCTCACCTATCCCATGCAATGTTCTGCTCTTCGCAAAAACGGACATGTGGTCATCAAAGGTTCTCTTTTCTCATCTTCACTAGTTTGGAACATTGTCTCATGTCTTTTCTTCACCATTTAGGCCGTCCCTGCAAAATCGTCGACATGTCTACATCCAAGACTGGAAAGCACGGTCACGCCAAGGTCCACCTTGTTGCAATTGACGTATGTTTTACTAGTATAGCGCTTAATTCTCCTTTCCCTAAATCCGTCTAACATAGATCTTCACTGGCAAAAAATTGGTACATATCGATTAAGTGGCACGATGGTGTGCGCCAACTCACCACCCGTTCCAAATAGGAAGATATCTCACCCTCTACGCACAACATGGATGTCCCCAACGTAAAACGAGATGAATATGCACTTGTAGATGCTTATCTCTTTGAAGTGTGTTTATCAGAATCTCATCGCATTCCCTAGGTCAACATCGATGATAATTTCCTCAACCTCATGACCACGGATGGAACTGCCAAAGATGATGTTAGACTCCCTGAGGGTGATCTCGGCAAAGGTATTCAGACGGACTTCGAGGATGGAAAGGATCTCTTGGTCACGATCGTCTCTGCTATGGGTGAGGAGCAGGCCATTTCCTACAAGGAGGCACCCAAGACTACTTGACGGTATGTTCATTCAGCCACCCTTTTCCCGAACATGCCACTCATGTTATTTAGGTGCACCCACTGTTTCATTGCATTTACTTGTGGTCGTCCATCCATTCCTTTTCTCTGCCTCAGTTTCCGTTTTCATTGTGTGCTCCTGATTCAAATCATCCAGCAAGTATTCTGTGCACGTGCATGTACATTCCTATCATTCAATAACGTTTGAATGTGTTAGTCACCGTTGTAGTGTAGCGTTACAGTCATAGGACAAACGAGTACGTGGGAGAAGTCATGAAAATTGTGATTGTTATCTTGAGCGCGCGGCAAACCACTTCCCGCCTGTGTATCTATTACCATACCAAAGAAGCGCTGGCCAACCCCTTGGCAACATTCATCAAGTTGGTACAAGTGGGCACATCGCTTCCAAATAATTCGTACCCAATTACGACACGGCTACGTATCTTCTTCGGCGAATACCTTGCTGCCAACTTGGTGGCCCTTTACCAAGTTCCTGAGATGTGGCGAAGATGATCTGCAAACGTGCAACACCTAATATACCAAGGCGACTCTGCCATCATATATAATCAACTGACAGGGTACCGGGTCCTGATTTGATCATAACACTCGAACTGGCAAACTCGTGTGGCAAGCAATAATTTAATGTATGCAGAAGTGAAATTCCGGCGCGTCTCGGGCAAAGTACCCCAGGACCACATTGAGGCGTGAGTGATAGTAATCCATCATCCATGTCAGTCCTTCTAACCGGCGGACCATTTACCAAGCTGTGGAAGAGCGGCGTCCCGACCTCATGGGGAGGTAGCCGAAATATCGCTATTCAGTCTGCGCGCCCTGTATAAAGGTTGAGAGAATGTTTTCTCTCCTCTGCCAAACAGTGGTGCGTTCGCGGTTTGTATCCTCCTCTCCAAGTCCATACCATCGTTGCCTCAGAATACCATGCCCCAGAACATGACACGCGGCTATAACGATGGTTACAACCACGACTTCACCGACGAGGTAAGATGAACACCAAGTGCCTTTGCATCGCTGTTTCTTACTCTCCTCAGGACGCTCGGAGGTTGGTCTCTATTGCCAGCTCTCCAGAGCTCAGCCCCCATATCTGTCGGTGGATGCAAGGTGGCGCGCGATGCAACGTATCCGTTCAGGGAGTCTATCTCCCCTCCCACTTGCAGGATTACCACGGAGTATATGACACTATATACCATTCCACCGGCTACCTATGCCAATGGGATGGTTGCTCAGATGCTTCAACATTCAGCAAAGACGGGTTGCTGAAGCACATACAAGAGAAACATATACAATGGAGGTGGAACTGCCCCAACTGTGGGGCTATATACTTGCGTAGGCCGGCGAGGGACGAGCACTACGATCTTTGCAATGGTTTAGTTATTCGAGGCACATGATTTCCTTTCCCTCTTACCCCTTCCCGATCAGATTTTTCTCTCTCTGCCTTTGTAGCGGAACAATCCTTATTTTTGGGTCATTCTTGAAGAAGCGACCGACCTGCTGATGTTTCCCCATGTTGATAGTGCTTTCTTAGTCGTCTCTTGTCTTTTGTATGTTTTACTTCCCTCACATAGTATGCCCATGGTCGTCCCGACGATTTCCCGATTAATTGATCGGTTTTGGCGCCTACCAAGGAGATAAATGACCCGATCATTACACTGTCATTGCCGTGGTTGCCCAATTTTGCCCAATTTTACCCAATTTGAAGTGTCAGTTGGCAAGTGGGGTAGCACGCCATCTTCGCGCCCATCCACTTCAATCTTTCGATCGTGATGAAAAGGTCCGAAGTGGACTAGTGACTTCTGGCAGATCTAAATCTCCGAGTCATGCACGCGGCGTCTACCAACTTACCAAGCTGTAGAATCTACGAAGTTCCAGATCAAATGATGGTCATCCAATCTGGTCCTGAGCGGCGCCCTTGGCTGCCAAGCTGTACGAGCGTCTATCGGGTGTTGGTGGGCGTGTGGTATTTATATGTTGGTGACGATCGATGATGGCCCGAAGCAATTCTAATTGTCTTCATAAACTTGCTTCTAGATCGTATGCCATCCAAGACCCCTTTGGATAGCACATCCGATCGAAAGGTATTGAAAATAGTTGACCGCGGAGTCACCGATTGCACCTTCGACACGCGTTGAGATGACACGTGGCTTGCGTGATTCTAAAGATAAAGCGAGTACGCACGCTCAGGCTTGTGCAGCGAAGATCCTGAAAAGTCGTACTCCCGTTGTTGGTGATTGGTAAAGTTTAAGGTGGTACGAAATTTCTCTGTGACGTCGGTCGCTGCGAAAGCACGCTCTCATGATGCGCACGGACGGCACAGCTTGCGGATCGGATATGGTGTAACGGCTAACATTGCCGCCTTTCACGCGGCAGCTCGGGGTTCGATTCCCCGTATCCGAGGCACTTTTTGACCCATTTCGCTTCTGAACGCTCCACAACGGTTAGACGATGTTAGTACCATCCCGCACGGGCAAACACAGCTCTCAATCGAATATTGTAACGCCTTTCACGCGGCAGCTCGAGGCTCGATTCCCCGTACTATCCGAGTTGGATTGTTCGGATTGTTAGCCACCGTCCATGCGAGCTCCTTTTTTTCCGTTTTCGCTCGAAAACTTGAGTGTGAGTGAATATCAATCCCAATGTAATCTTGAAGTGATATATATTGACAAGAGTGAGCTCAGGCTCTACGTACTTATGCAAGGCCATGCGTCTGATTATCCCTTTGCGAAAGATTTGCGAAAAGAAAAGAAATTGAAAAAACGACTCATCTTGATCCCAGCGAGAATGGACTCGGATACGCGAGCTGCCGCGTGAGAGTCAGCAATACTAATGTTGGCCGTTACAGTGCACCATATCCGACGATCGCCAAGGTGATTACAACCAGAGTCTGAGAGCTTCTACGCCAAACTCTGTCATCCATCAATCATGCAAGTCCGAATTTGTGTGGTTTGTTTGCCGCATCTCTTTTGGCAGTTCATAGACTGATCCAGAAAGCAACGCATATCGGATATGGTGTAACGGCTAACATTGCCGCCTCTCACGCGGCAGCTCGGGGTTCGACTCCCCGTATCCGAGTCCCTTTTGACCATGTCGTCTTATGACTTGTCCCTTCAAGTTTCTAGTTATTTTTGTACCACCATTCAATCCTGCGCAACGCACCATCAGCAGACTCGCATTCAACACGCCGAACACGCCGCACGTGCCAGTGTCTACGTGTCCCTCCAGCTCATCTCTCTCACTCTAACAATACTCCACGAGTTGGAACCCAGGTAAATCTCTCCTCCAAATCCTTTGTGACATCGAGGTTGATTCCTGGCTGCGTCTGCGTGTACAGATGTGACGGTCAAGTTTTCTCGTCGTTTGCCATCTTTGCATGTGTGTCGACGGTAATTCAGGTTGGTTAGGATTTTTCCATCAGTCTCAGTATCGCGGGGATTGCGAATGTGTGATGATGTAGTGGGGAGGAACTAACACCTACGAGACGACAGAAGGACGAGCGAACTGCGGGGGGCCAAAAGGGCGACCATATCTCGTGCACCAGGGCGTCGATAAGCCAGGTGGCGCCCACGCAGGAGAGGAAAGTGGCATTTAGGGTAGTGGCCTCAACGAGGCGCTCTGTTACTAGTAGTACAAAGGAAATGGGTCATTACTAGCAAGATGGCTATTACTTGCAAAAAAAAAAAAGGTCTGAGCACGGGGGCTAATGGAATTAAATGAGTGTTCACAAAGGCGTCGTCAGTGCATATTTACAGGGGCCCAAGAGAGATCTTTGACATCGATTTTCAGTAAACCGAATGCTCACATCAGTGGATGTGCTTTAACAGTGACCGTCACTCTTTCTGGGTGACGCTGACATGCTTTTCGTGTGCCAACGGACGTTGATTAACAGTGACTATACTTTTTGTAGTGACGATGTAGCAAGACGAAGTTTCTCTAACTAGAGGGTGTGACAATATCTAGACTCTGTAAGACAAACGAGTGAACATGGTTCAGAGGCGCTTGGCAAAGACGAGTGCAGTGGATTTACTAGCCAATCGGGCCCTCGTGATCTTGGGTGATATAGGATGTTCTTATACTAGGTACCAGTACGAGCCGCTGCTCCCACTTCCGACTCTCTAGATTCTTGAATGATCCAAGTGACACTCGCGAATGTGACGAACAAAACTCTTGCGTTTGATCCATTTGTGACATCCCTGCCACCGGCAGAAAATTGGAATGCTGCTCCCCATTTTTCTGATACCGTGAGTGTTCGCAAAGTGTGTCGCAACACTGCCGCACGCGATCTGGGCATCACAAGATTCGGTGCTATCCCCACCAGTCCACTGGCGAGGTGCAGTCCCCAGGCAAGAGTGGGCGGTCTGGGCAAGTTGCACATCTCCTGGAATTGGCTCCGCCTGTAACACATGTTCAGTGAAATTGTGGCAGAACACGAGGTTATCGGATTTGCATCACGAACCGGAGATGTAGCCATCGCAACCATGGGATTAATGCAATGCGGGGTTGCACTTGTCTCTCTCTGGTGAGGAACCAAGAGAGGTTACCGACGACAGTGATGTCGAAGGTATAGGAAGGTAAGGCTAGAGAGGAGACTCACTAGCACTAGGAG
>JBBPNX010001103.1:0-10791 GCA_038091155.1 Harrya chromipes
TCACGGCTCGATAGGCATGATGCAACGACGACGGAGGTCTCCGATATAACCGTGTCAAAAGAGTCTTCCGAGACGTCAGTTTGCGTTCGTCTTCGCCTGATAGAAATCCAGATTTTTGATAGGATTGACCGAAAGCTTCGCAGTCGATCTCACGATGGCTGGTCAGAAGATCGGGTGGAGACCGGAGTCGCCGATGCCATCGCTGCCGCCGCCACATTTTGAAATTTCGGGAGTTTTCAACTTGTCACCGACGTGAATAGATTCAACGTGTTGGCCCCATTTCATGATGGCGTCGCCGACTTGGCGAGTACTTTGTTGGCAGGTTCGACTTCCAAGGACCGAAAGAAGCGCTGGAAAAAACTTGCGTCTTCGCGTCAAGCGGATTCCCCAGACTCCTACGGTAGTGAGGGAGGATTTTGCCGTGGGAATGGGAATGTATTACAACACTTGGACCTCTCGTGTGTTCGTGTGTTCGTTCAGCGCTTGCCAAGCGCCCAACGTTGCAACGCTCGATCTTTCGTCTCTAGTAGTGCTCTGTCATGTGAGTTACCAATCCTTTCTTTTCTTTTCTTACTTTTCTGCACTGATTACTTCGTTGCTCGTAGGTTTATTGTTAAAGCACCTTGTACGTATGCTCGTGTATTACTGGAAACTGATTGTCCTCCCGATGCCGAACATAATCACTCCTGTTTTTTCATGATGCTGTTGACTACCCTCGAGAACACTCCATTGTCTTTGAAGACTCCCTGAACGTCTGTTCCTGGCTTTGTATGCCAGTAACTGGCCCACTGTTGTTTCGCAGCAGATCGTGTTCACATGTCTCACTGGCAACTGATATTATCAAGCTTTGCAATGATCACCGCCACCCGTATATGCTGTTTGCGCCCAATATCAACACAACCCAGAGGAATACGAAGTGACGTCTGAGTCAACGTCTGATCTCCATCCTGAAATGCTCGCTCTGAAGGATTCATTCATCATACAAAAGTGCGTTGTTCAGACAAATTCCCATTTTTTTTGTTTCGAATCCCTTCGTTGGCAGTCTGGTGCTCGAACGTCATGGCGTGATTTGTGACGAGGCTGACAGTGCTGCCATCAATATTTACAGCGTATGCTATGGTCTCTTGTACGAGAAGAGTAATCCTCGTTTTGCGCTCGCGGATCACCTTTTCCGTGGAGAAGATCCCTCTGGGACAGCACAGTCCAAACGGTAATCGTATCCATCTGCTTGTCTTGAGGACACTTATACGAAGGAGGCGCTTGTTCGTACCGTCGCCACCAAGGGTAAAAGAAAGGCGACTGACTCGGAGGACGAAAACGAGCAAGGTTTTCCGTCCAAGAAAGTGGTGAAGCAGCTTGCGGACATGGAGGTGGCGGAATGATCCGTCGTCCGAGTCGTCGACTGTACTATCATCCAATTTTCTTGGTACAATGCTTTTTGGTGTCCATCAAATTGTTGTATGTATACATACGTTCACGCTGAATGTCATCGAGGTTTCCGTGCGCGCGCGATCACTCTCGTGTGAATTCAAAAACATTTTATTTATATATTGTAATGGAGTTGGGCGCTGGCGCGGACACAGCGCTGTTACGATATGAGGATTGTTACAAAGTAAAGTCAGTGTGGAAAACGTTGTCTCACATTTAGTCGCATTTCCACACATTTTCACTTCCAAGGACAGTACTAAGGTAGTAGTTGGCCCGCGTAGTGCTTGCAGTTCATGGACCCAAGAACTGGTATCACTGTATTTAAGATAACGTCGGCGATCCGGTGCCGCCCTTAGAATAGTCGAAAGAACGACCGTCAATACTAATGTCATGTCCGAGGTAGACCACAGTGCGGCAGAAATGGAAATAATCGCGAACCCATCAAAACTGAAAAGAATCCACAGGACCCATAGGAAGAGACGCGCCCAGATGATAAACCAGATAAAAAAGCCGACCACATTCCCAAGGAATACTTTGCAAGATTTGACACCAGGTCACCTGGGGATTGATGAGCGTCTAAATATGTAGAGGGTGAGCGACAATTCGTACCTGCATCCAGTTAGAGGGTTGCAGTACGTTTGTGCTTAACAGTACGTCTATAACCGAGATGGTGCTCTCGCACGTGTCTCACTATGCATTCACGGTTCATCAGATGCTTATCACCCTTCAGCCGGCAACCTGACCATCGGCAGGGCAAGCGATGATTGCGTCGCAATTTGCTGACGCCGTGAATCATAAGATGCTGCGGGATGTCTGCCCAAGTGATCCGTTCTCCACAAATGGTGTTGTCGTCCCTCACCCATTCGCAAACATGTAACCTGTGGGAGGCGGAGTGGATTGGCAACGAAGATGCCCGAGTCGCCGGGTATGAGGTTCTTCTTGCGGAACGGTCTCGAGTAGGCGGTATGGTAGTTGCCGGGGGAAAAGGAACCATAGTCCGGGACTCTGAACATGAAGTGATAGATGAAGTGGTATGCGCCACTCCGGAAAGGAGGGGCTGAACTTGTCGACAGGGTGCACCCATAGCAGAGTCGACTGGCTGGACCTCATCGTTAAGCCTCATCAGACCATTGTAACGAGGTTCTACAAAGGTTGAAGCTCTCGTGGGTGGTGGGTTGTAATTTTGATGGGAGATAGAGTGGTGGCTCGGCTGAGAGCTGTGGTTCCGCGGGAAGATGTCATTTTGTGGGGAGAAGTGATTCTGTGAGGAGTAGTTCGACGAAGAGAAGTGTGCCGGCAAGGGGTATGGGTAATGGCCATATGAAGAACCGTTCACAGCCTACGCAAGTATAAACCACATGAGCAAGCAGCGCAAGCAATGAGACATCCACTCACAGTAGGAGAGAATTCTTGCAAACGGCTGTTCCATGATGAATAACTATCGTCGACAAACGTTGATGCCTGGTGATTGGCCCGAATTTCAGCGGGTATGGGCGAAAATGTGTCAGAAGCAGGCTGGCCAACGCGGCCATATGGTATTGATTCTGGAGGATCAGCTTGCGGGGAATCAGAGATATCTTGAAGGGAACAGTTGTCTTGAAAGCAAAGGGTCGCGTCGAGGTGACTAAACACGTAGAAAGACATGGGGTCTGATATTTGATGTCGGTCATGGGCGGGTGGGACTGTTGGCAAGGAAGACGGAGGAACCGAGAAATCCTGGCCAGTGTCAGGAAGTGGCCTGCGTATGACATGAGCTACAGGAGTCCAAATGTCTCCGAGTCATAGATACCAACCATGAAAAGTGTTCCGGAGAGGCCACGATAGTCGATTCCGAATCATCAACATGTGCCCAAACGTTGTCTTGTGAAAAAGGAAAGAAACTGAACAGTGTCAGCATTACAATAATGCATGCCAACACGTAAGTGCGTACTCCTCTTGCACGAAGCCATTGATGTTAGCATCAGTGTTGGGGAAAGTCGGAACTTGCATGATCACCGGGGTTATGGATACGTCTGAGATACTGTCAGAAGGGAATCGAAGAGACGGGGAAGATGAATCATACGATCATGTTTTATGGGGGTTGGAGAGTGCCAAGCTCATGGGTGCCTGCCAGACAATGCCAGCTCCGATACTAATTGGGAGGTTACCCACATGCAATAGATCGTAGATATTGGCATGTGCAGCTGGTCGGACATGAGCGGCAGGTTTGGCACCTCCATGGTAAGCAAG
Organism: Harrya chromipes; assembly: GCA_038091155.1. NCBI lineage: Eukaryota > Fungi > Basidiomycota > Agaricomycetes > Boletales > Boletaceae > Harrya > Harrya chromipes. Next base: position 3,658 of record JBBPNX010001103.1, read on the forward strand.
CCAGGATCAAGTCAGTTGGCATGCATGTCTGTGGAGGGCTTCCAAAACCCAACTAGCTCATCGTTGGCTTTGTTTGTATACGTGCCCTGACTCGGAGATGAATTTGAATTTGAGTTCGAGGTGATCAGTCGCGTCCGCGGGAGACATAAATGGGGAACATGGGCTGAAAAACGCAGAGTATCAGTAAAAGAAAAAAGAAAACAACAATTGGCGCCGGCATGAAGAGAAAACAAAAATAACTCACTGCAGTGATCCGGGTGCTTCCCTCTTCGGCTACGCCAATGCAACAGTGAAAAGGTCATTCAGCGACCCCAAATCAAGTGTTAGCTTATATCAGTTTTATTTTCCAGTGCACACAGCCGTCCTTGTTGGAAGCCCTGGCGACAAGTAGCAGTGGTAAGTGGCCAGGATATCAGTGCAAGCGGGCAACAATCAAGCCCTATACTGCAAGTAACGGTATTGCACAGCGACAAGTATAAGCTCCCTGAGGGTGCTCATTTTGTACGGCTTACCCCCTTTGTGGTGTAGCCTTGCCGGTACCTCTCCAGAAACCGACGTCTCAAGTAGCCATTAAAAGCCACGTCGCGAAGAGGGAAAGAGATGAAAGGCATTCTGAATTGAGAGTGAGTGTGTGACTCGGAAAGGACCCCGGGAGCATTCAAGTGGTCGCAAAGTACGCCATGGATTACGCGCCCGATTTCACTCTCGTCGAAATGTTCAATGACTCCGAAATTGCAGGGCGCGGGAGATGCATAATAATTTCTCTCGGAGAAAATGAAAATGAAAAAGGTACCCATTATTTTATTTATTTAAATCCCGTGACGCAATCGATGAAAGGTAATGTGGCTGCCGAACGTGTTCCACTGCGAAATCTTGGTCCTTGTCTTTACGGTAACACTCCATAACTCACAACAACAGCACTCATGGCACTGGCAGGACAATCAAAAAGAACAAATTGTAGGTCACAGCAAGCCACCCAAGTGCACGCGCAATACAGCAATACACAAGGACTATGAGGAAAGGGTCTATTTCTCCGCTCAGTACGGGCTGTGCTGCGGGCGGCCCTCCGTTCTGCGGTGCAGTTGATTACGCAGGGGTTGCGTGAGAACGTTCATGTGGCACCACAAAGACGAGCAGTGTTGTTATTAACTAGCGCTTCGCTTCCTCTCCTCCCCCTGAGCTCCTCTTGCACCCTGCAGCTTCTATCTCGGTCGCATTCTCTACTTTCCGATCTCACCCCAAGAGATGTCCGAATGACTGAATACGGCCAACTATCGGGTCCGCATCGCGGTGGTTTTGTGACTCGGATACCCGCTCTGGCAGACCCTCACCACAGGGACTCAGTTGGTTCACCGTAGCGATACTCAGAAGAGGGAAGAAGCGGGTTTCTTCTGCTGAGTCGGTTCTCAGATCTCAGGTGTCGTCCTCTGCTACTCCGATAGATACCCCATCGATTGGCTCGCGAGACGACCTCGGATCCACGTCACGATCATCGATCACAATCGCTGAGGATCGATCAGCCGATCGGGTCGATTTCGGGTTCGTCCAAAAGGAAATTTCAATTCGGGCTATGGAGATTCGTCTAACTCAGGAGATTCTCACAACTTATAGACGTGGCATCTCGGAGGCATTGATTTAGCCTGTCTTGCCAATCATTAATGTGTCGTCGTAACACTATGCACTCGTCTGCCCATCTTTCTTTCATGCTATAGTTGTCTTTCCCCGCAGAAGTATATCTGGTTTGAAGAAGCTAGTGATCAAATCTGATTACAGTCCAATTTAGATGAAGTACTCGCACACGCAATGCATTCGTATTCCATCAACCTCTTGAACCTGGACCATGTCATCCTCAAGTTGATATTCTCGGCAGTGGGTCCCTGTACGAAGCATGTTTTACGAACAAGGTCTTTTGATCCGGGGTTTTAATCGCATAGGAAAATCGTGTTTCATCATTATCAGATCACATCAATCATCAATGAATATATGTGTTTGGTCGCCTTGTGAATCCATCTAATAGTGTTTGCCTATGGTCATCGCTTCTTAGAAGATCGTGTCAATTTATTCACGACAAGTTGGAAAATGATCCTCGGCGAGCGATCGTTATTTATGTGCTAGACAATGATCCCAAGGCGCCAAGGGGTCCAAAGAAGATACTGCCAAGTTGTAACAAATGTGCGGATCCGGCGCGGGAGGGATTGGGTGGCTATAATATTACGACTCGCGCCAGGCACATCATCATCTAATTACCACCGCGCAGCAGTAGTGGAAAACAATACACCGTCTGACACTACAAAAGAAAACAAGCACCTGTCTTGCCAAAGGAGGATAGAGTGCATGGTAAACCGCAAAAAAACGAATCACCCGGGCCAGGTCCATCACAATTATAAGTAGTAATCTGAATTCCTGCGCTGCAGGAATGGGAAATCACCGTAAGATCTTGTCGAGAAGGGAACGTAGCTCAAACACGTCGATCGACACGAATCCGAGTAAAGCGTCGAGGAATATTCTGCAGACATCGACACGCTCGACATCGCCTGGAAGTCAAACGCCGATGAGCATCTAATCGTGTCAAGAACGGACAAAAAATGGTACTTGCATCTAGTGAGAGCCTTAGAGGGTATGTCTACCACTGCCGGTGGCACGATTGTATCCCATATGCACTTCGCGTATGTGGCGAACGATGTTTTCACGATTCATCAAAATGCAAGCTCCCTTCAGTCGGCACCCAGACCATTTACAGGGCATGCGGTAGTTGCGTCCCAGGTTGCTGATACCATGAGTGGCGAGATGGTCTGGCACGGCAGAGTATGTGATCTGTTCACCACACACACTACCGTCGTCCTTGACCCACCCGCAAACGTGCGATACGGTGTCTTTAGGCGAGATGGATAGAACTGGCAATGAAGATGACCGGGTAGAGCGGTGAGAACTCCGTGTTACTGTGGAGGGGCGTTTCCGGGAGGTTCGACCGGGAAATGTTACAGAGGAATGAGGAACGGTGGGCTGAAAGCCCAAACCTGAATTCCGGTGGGGCTCTACGGTGGTCACGGTTCTTTTGGGCGGAGAGACCAGCGGGGAGTAGTTTGGAGGGAAGCATAATGTAGCACCATGGACAGCCTGAGCTGGAAGACCGTTGGGGGCCTTTACGAGTGACCAAGCACATGAGCAAAGAATGCATTAGCACTGTGCGGATTCATATACTCACGTTAGAAGGGCCTTGGTGCAAACCATCATATGTCGATAAACAACCAGTGTCAAAGAACGTGGATGGTTGGCAACTGGCCAGGGTGGTAGCAAACGTATACCAAGAGGGCTGGGTGTTAAAAGCTGAGAAATCACGCGGAAAATATCCCGGGAAATCGTTTTGCAGAGAACCATGGGAGTCGAAGGAAGTGTGCCCATCGGGACAACCAAACATAGGGGCAAACCTTGCCATTTGATATGGGTCGTAAGCAGGCAGTGAGGAGGACCGAGCCGGCGAGAAATCCTGAAGCTCTGGAAGTGGTCTGTACGCGCTATCAGCTAAGGTAATCAAAAAAATATTCTCTCAGATACCAACCGTGCAAGGGGTTCTGGTGAGGCTAGGACATTTGACTTTAGATCAAAGAGATCTTCAAGTTCCCAGAACTCATCTAGGGAAGCATGGATACTGGAGAGTGTCAGCGTTATGGTGAGCTCATCGGTGGGAAGTGCTTACCACTCCTGCTTGGAGTTATTGCCATGAATGAGGGGGAAATCAGTGCCGTGCATGAGAGCCATGTTTTCGGATGGGTCCGAGGCACTATCAGAAGATGAGTGGGAGAGACGGCGGAAAGAAGCTTCGGGGTGAGGTTTTATATGTGGACGGACCGCCACCCTCATGCTGCCTGCCAGGCAACGCCAGAACCCATACCATTGGACGCAATTATCCGTGTAGTATGAAAAACAGATATGGCGCACCCAGCCAGCGACTTCAACGGCAATTAGCCGAAATGGTCTTTGGAGGGCTTCCAACTAGGTCATCTGTGGCTTTGTTTGCTCAGCCGGGTTTCGGCAAAAAAAGATCTCGCAAGGGTCGAGTTTTAAAACGGGCAGAAGGTAAAATCCGAAAAAAAAGAGAAAAAGAGTCAATCAATGCCCGCCCAGGAATAGAACAAAAAGAAACCAACTTACTAAATCGATGGACTCAGGTGCACCCTACTAGTAGCTCGGTTCGAGAGCCGCGAGGGAGAAAACGTCATGATCTTATATCGTTTTACTTCCAGTGACACAGCTGGACCTCTCGGACAGCCTCAACGACAGGAAGTACTGGTAGTAACCATGGTACCTGTGTCAGCACGCGATAATCAAGCCCTATACTGCATGTCACGTAATCATGCAAATGTGATGCATTCACAGCACAAGAACAGTCCTCTCACCTTGACCTTGAGATGGGCTGGGACCGGGACTTTGCTAAGACTCCGCTATCGACCACTTTCCACATTGGTGGTAGACCTCTCCGCCTCAGCGACACACCCATCTTTTCAAAATGTGATCCAGTGCAGTGTAAAATCCTATAAACCTGACGTCATGTAGTCTGGGCACCAGCCGTTCTGAACGCATTCCGAATTAGACTAGTCACTTCCGAGAAGTGACTTGCGTGTTCTGGACGCCGGAAGCCGCCGCGGGCTTCCCAATATGGCGACCAGAAGGGCTGGACTTGAGACCAGACGTCATGATATGCTGCGGATAAGTGATAAAATTTCTACCCGTTCATAGCGAGACTTCCATAACGACTCTACCAAGCAGTATCGTCCATTTCCAGGGGATTCCCTGTTTCGTTCCCATCGCGCCATACCCTCGGACGTGACCTGGTGAGCAGGAACATCAATACACGGCAGGCTAGTTGGCAACTTGGTTAGTGGCGGGCATGGCATGATTCGGAAAACCGGCGTCACGCCGCTCGACTAGATGGATGTTTTCCATGCCCTTGGACGTTTCCACAACTCCATCCAGTGCATGCATGAGGCCGATGGGGGCCAGCCATGTCCTATCACGATTGTGGCATGCGGCATGATAGGAATATTCAGTAACGCTACCCACTCTCTCTCACATTCAAGATTCCCTATCGAGCAAATCACCGTGCATCGTTCAAATTTCTCCCAAGTCGAGTTATGTTACTAGATATGATTGCATCGATCAGCCCAACAGATTACGTCCGCCTGCTACCACTCGAGACACTTCATCTCCATGACCCGGGCTATGGACGACTGCCAGGCTTAGAATTCTTCGCATTGGCATCCGGGCGTGGAACTTCATAGAACGGGATGCGGCGACTCACGAATGGGGACCATGCATCTGATCAACTCTCGACAGTCGAGGTACTCAGGATCGCACTTTCTGAATTACCCTCTCGGGCCGATCGTACAAACTCTCGACCCAAGAACACCTCCGGATCCGCATTCAGATTGCGAAAAACAACATTACTAGTCTCAAGGGGTGCGGCTGTAAGTGAATAAAGTGCTGACTGTCCCGCCACTGGATATTCAACGTCAATGTATCTCAAATCTCGTCTCGGGAGAAGATTCAGATGATTCATGGCGGCCGCAGTCCGACCGCCTATTAATAATCCTTTATTTACCACAAGTCATCGTATTTCAGCTGAACTGGTCAAGAATTCTGCGAAGGACTTCCTTCGGGGAATTATCGGCGTTCATACAACAAGCTATCTGGGCACCCTGATCGATCATCTCCTTCCAGTAATCCACCTTGAGCTCTTCTAGCCTTCGCTCGCCGACGCTGTCCTCAACTTCATCCCACATGGTCGTGGTGAGATATAGCTTGTCTAGAGCGTCTCCTCCCAATAGCTTTCGGAAAAGTACTTGGCGGTTCCCCAATGGCGCAGTAGCGATGCGGTTGTCCGTTATCCGATGGAGGTATAAGATCCCAGAGAGACGCTTCGTGTCATAACTGTGGGAGTAAGGGGCGAGTGAGAGGCGTGAGCTAACAAACACTGTGCGTTACCTCGAGTCGAGCCAAGCAGTAATCATGTTGAAGACGTTCAGCTCGGTTCTAACCTTGTAGTTCAGGCCGCCAAAACCCGGCGTGTCTACCAACACCACATGTCGCCCACTCTTCTGTTCCCTGAATTTGACAGCGAGGACCTCATTTGTAGACGATTTCAACGCGTCACTAACTTTAGGAGTCTCTGACCCACTGGCGGAACGTATGAACTAGGCAATGTCAGCGGGATAAAACTCGTCTAGTCATTGTTCGACTCACTGCGCTCTTGCCTGAGCCTGTTGGGCCCATGACACTGGGGATTATTGATAAGTTAGATAGCTGATTGTGCGGGGTCTTCATTCACGTACGCTATCACAATATCATTCATGCCGAACTCATCCTTGTCCACTACTATAAAAGGCTCGTCTATCTGGAATTATTGGGATTTAGTAGTGAAAAATGATGAGCCAACGGGATACTTTACTATTTGTCGAAGGATCTTCTTCGGGGAGTCATTGTCGCTTCTGCAGCGAGCTATACGAGCACCTTGACCGATTATCGCCTTCCAATCATTCTCCTGCAGCTCTTTGAGCCTCTGCTCACCGACGCTCGTTTCAACTAAATCCCACATTGTTGTAATAATGTGTAAGCCTTCGCCTTCTCCAAGCAACTGTTGGAACATTCCAAGGTACTGCAACAGTGTACCAGGCGTGCGATTGTCTGTGATCCGATGAAGATACAATATCCCGGAGAGAAATTTTCGTTTTTTGTATCTGTGAAAACGGGGACGTGCTCGAAGGTGAATAACCCAACCCAGTAAGCATAAGCTTTACCTGGATTTAAGCCAACAAGAGATCTGATTCAAGATATCGAAGTTGTGACCGTGTTGAAAAATGTTGTTGAAACCCGGCGTATCCAATAGGACCACATTCAACCCACTCTCCAGGTCCCGGAATATTGTAGGGATTATCTCAATTGTACACGATCCCAACGTGTCGCTGACTTCAGGTGTCTCTGATCCAGTCGCGGTGCGTATGAACTAAGGGATAATAAATGAATGAACTGGTCAATTTATTGTTCGTCCCACCGTGCTCCTGCCAGAGCCTGTTGGTCCCAGGAGACTTGGAGAGATCAAGCTGGCTATTTCATCCTCGAGGTTCATATCACGTACGC
>JBBPNX010001104.1:0-10779 GCA_038091155.1 Harrya chromipes
AATGAAAAGAAAGCCCTAATACAGATTTTTGAATGACTTTGGAGATGTCGTGATAATTGGCTAAGTAAAATAGAACGCATAAAGTCGGATAAAGCTGATTAAGCACCGTGTAAAATTACTGATGTGCCTCATTAGGCACTGGGTCTATCTACTCTGGGGCAACAGCCTGCATGGGATAGCCGCCCAAAGTTGATACGGCATCTGCTCATAAATTAGTCAGTTATCGATAAAAGTTAGTCCGCCAATGCACATTTTCTGAATCTACATGTACTTCTGATCAGTGACTCGTATGCATCAGAAAAGGTGTACAGCAATGTCAGTACTATCTATACAATTGTACAACGACACAAAAGGGTCCGAATCCGAGTCAAAGCATTTACTGGAATCTGGATTGAATCATCATTCAAACATTCTGGCGGTCCCGCGAACGTCATCCCAAAGTGACGTGGCGTCGGTGTTTGCAAGTAGTACTGCTGGACACCGTCGAGATACCGTATTGGCGCTGCATACATTACCACCAACTGCCAAGTCTCCCTTCATGGCTACTTTTCTTTTTATTCCACCCGACCCTGTTTCATTCATGTCGCTTTCTGATGACCTGTACTTATCCATCAGAAGAACACAGCATTTTAAAATCTATTGGGCTATCAAATTCACAGCACGAGTCCGAATCGGCGTCACGAAGTGAATACTATGTACATCACGATTGAATGTTAGTATCAGATCGTCAAAAAAAAAAGAGAAGATCGGTCGCAATTGTGAACGTCCCATTTCTTATCGTAAATGGGAATTCTAGAATCGCGTTGTCCGTGTGGTATATTTAATCTCCCGTAAGCGAGAAGACCACATCGTTCGTCCTTCCAAGCCTGAGAGTACTTACTTCTATTTAGAACTGCAGCGTCGGACCCGATCATTGGGCAGTGTGAAGGGTCCTCCGCAATTTGAAAACTAAAGATGAAAAAAAAAAAATCACGTCGGGAGAACACCGTCGCTCGAACGCCATACGCGCGTGTCCCAACGCTCATTTCACATCAACTACCTGGCGCCGTTTCGTACAAGACGAGATATGCGGGGCGAATCGCGTCCGCGTCATACACCACGCACTCTTCTGATGCAAAGGCGCTCCCAGGCACGGATTTTCCAAGGACCTACGGCGTTGCGAGGATGTGATCAAAAAAACGGAAACCGTGAGACTCGACATAGTCAACGGCAGTCGATACGAGACCTACAGAGTCGTATCCCGGGGGCGGACGCCTGATCCTCGGGTCCTCTCCGTACATTTCGTACGGGTTGCCGATGACGACGCGACACACAAACATCGCTCTGACGTTCGAAGTAGGATCGTGCGAGTTGTTGGCATACTCGTCAGCCCTGGAAGGTTCAGATGAGACCCAGCAGCCATATCAGAAAGAATGTTTACTTGGAAGAGGCGTAGCCCGTGTAGACGCCCGCACCCAGCCGGATGCCAGATTCGTTCCTAGCGGGTGCCACAAAGGTCACGAGTCGCCGCGAGGCCAGCCACATGAAGCATAGAAACACACCATGGACTCCGCTTCCGCCGCAGGTGCGGCTCGAACCCAAGCCGAATTGTCTCACACACCCAGCATGCCTCGTTGCGGCATGGCATGACGTTGCCCCGTTCGCCTAGGGTACACGCACGATTTGTACTGCGGAAGTGCTTCTGTTCGTTGCCTGGGAAACATCCCATGTAGCTGAATCTCCCTCGGGCTTCGACAGCATCTCTGATCATATCATTCAGCCGATCAGAAGCAAGCGGGTGTGGCGTACGCCGCACCTATATTTCTCAAAGCGCCTTCGGGACGCGTCTGTCCAGGTGATCATGTACACTGCCAACACGTTTGGACAGGGTGATGATGTCCACCGTTGAATAAATTGGTTAGCGACTAGAACAAGACGCGTCGAGTCAGATGTCCATGGCCAAGAAACTATACGGATACGTACCCCTGATGTACAGTTCGTGATACGGCGGAAGATACTTCAGTTGCGGCGCGAAACGAGCGGCGTACTGACTGCACACGATGGAGCAAAATCGGTGGTGTGGATGCTTGCGGTATCTCCAACATTGTGGACACGTATTCGATACTACTGGTGCTGGCTCGGGACTGAATGACGGGTGTGGTTGGTGGTGATGAATGCATGACAAGCATACCCGAGGATCTTGGAAGACGTCGTGTTCGCCAGAAGGGAGTAAATACACCGGCAACCAACCGAGCGCGAGCTGCGAAACGGGAACGCCGTGCCCATGCGTCACAGACGAAGGGGACCGCCTGGAGTTGACGATGATCGACGTCTGCGACGAGGCAAGAATGATCGAGGGGGACATACGTTCAGGTTAAGAGTTCGGGATGGGGACACTGAACGTCGTCTGACGAGTGCGATGCCTTTTTATCACCGACTGATAGACTCGGTCCATGCTAAACACTTTCCTAAGTTAAACAAACGGGAAAAGACCGACGATCATCTGCTGTACAATTCTGTGACCCGCGAAACTAAAGGCAACGAAATGACTCACTGGCTGGCCCAATACAGCTTGCCAATGGAGGTATCCTGCCCTAAATCTGCCCTTGGTGCGCGCTAATTCAACGCTCAGCATAAGCTGAGTTGCTGTAAGGAGTCGTTATTACGTTTAAGAAGAGGCAGTTCAAAATACTTGGATTGGCCTTGAACTGAATCCCAAAAACTTCAGTACAGGATGACCGTGACAGATCGCGGTCACTGAGTAATCCGTAGGGCAAATCGTCGTCGATTGTGAAAGGAAGCCCGTATCAGCGCTTCTTACCTCTTTTCAGACAGGCAATGAGCTGTTCGGTATGATGCTAGTAACAGACACAACATCGAGTCTCGTGGAGATGGCGATTGGCGAAAAAAAAGGGGAAGGGATCAACCTCCTCACTCACGCTCATGATCAGCTAAAAGCCCACGGCAAGATGCCGCTTCGGAAGGATCCGAAGATGTTCTATCTCGGGTGCGTTTTCATTAAGATACTTTACCGATCAACCGTTTGCCAACGTCTGCCCTGAACTGAATTGAATGTTCAAACGCGGAGATATGTTATTCAATCGATACGCAACACAACGTTGGCGATGTCACCTCTAAACCCTTCGCTCCCGATAGTCGCTGACGGTGCGGCGAAGGACATGTTGGCCTGCGTGAGGTAATCGCCCCATATGTCCAGAGTGGTTTGATACCAATACGTCTCCATTTGACCACCGGTGGACTCTCCGACGACGGTTACGCACGTATAATCCCGAGTTGCTTGAATGCTCACGTTCGTCCAGACATCCGGCTTGAGTTGGAATGCAGGAGGAAGCGGGTAATATTCCGCGTTGGAAGAGAATGTGAGAGAAGACGCGTACAAGGACGAGTCCATCCCTTTGAACAGCTCGCTATTCGTGATGTCCCCCGTCGTCTGCACATCGCCGGTGCGGGGCCGTACGCTGAATGAGAGGGTGTATGGGGGACCGACAGACTCCACGCCAGTGTGAAATGGAAAGGATGGTAAGTCGTCGAACGTGAAGACGACATCGCCCGGCTTCTTGCCTGTTACAGCACGATTAAGGTTCTGTCCTGGAGCATGGGCATTGAGCGGGGGGTATGCGGCTTCGAAATGTTCCATCGTCAGCTCCGTGGAGCGGATCCCAGAGCCCGCCCAGGTCTTCTCTGCGAACACAGCAAGAGACTGCGACAATTGGTAGTATGCCTCCAGGGGTGTCGTGGCATTTGGCCCCCAGTCATTCCAAAGCGCAAAGATAGCACCTCGGATTCCCCGATTATCATAGGCTGTGTTATTTGCGGGATCATTCACGGTGAAAATGTTTGGCGCCCATCCACCGCCTTCCGTACTTACGCCAGAGAAGAGAAGGGAAATATTAAGGGTCTGGGGGAAACCACCTTCCGCCGGCATCTTTCCTTCGAGGTAAAGGAAAGCTTGCTCGGAATTGATTACGCGATAGCCAGATTCCAGAAGGTGGAGGGGAATGGAAGCGGAAGGGAAGTCCCAATGCTGTATTGTCACGTCGGTCGAGATGGAGGACGTGTTACTCGGCTCGAACGCGCCCCAGGCACGGATACTCTTCCCGCTAACCTCTCCAATGTATGTCGACATCTCATTGACGAATGCGATGTATTCATCCGCGAACGATGATGGGTATTCGTCAGCACCGATGGAGACCTCGCTATACGAGAACCAAGGAAGGAACTGGGACCAAATGGATTGGATAGTGGGTATTGTTTCGGGGTAGCTCAGATTGAGCGAGTCTGGTGTCCCGTTCAGCATCAACTCGGGAAGCCATTGCGATATAACCAGGGAATGACCAGGGGTGTCAATCTCAGGTACAATGGTTACTCCGCGTCGTGCGCAATGTGACTGCAGATCAACGAACTCGGTAAAACTCCACGAGTCGTTCCGATGAGGCACGAGACCTGACACCGGCGAATCTGGGGGTGGTTGGAATCGGAACCCAGAGTACAACGAACGCCATTCGGGACCATAGAGTAGCGAAGGGATCCAGAGGTTGTCAGAAGCATGCAGGTGGAATTCATTAATCTTGAAAAAAGACGCGTAGGTACAGAGTTCGGCTAAGTGGTGAATTAGCAGGGCGAGCTAGTTCACATGAAGAAATGCTCACCAAGGATTTCGGTCGTGTACCAATGGCGTCCAGCATCGAGCATGAAACCTCGTACCTCCCAGCCCGGACTGTCAGTGCCGTTCCCAGCTGGAATGGTGTATATGCCATTGGATCCTGGGCCGGACAACACGAGCTGTTGCAGCAGTGTTCTTGTTCCCCACCACGCGCCAATCGGCCCACATCCAGAAATTATATACGAGGAATTTGAGATAGTGAATTCATATCCTTCAGGCGTGGCAGCGCCCGAGTAGAGCGTGTGATTGCTTGACGAGCCAAGCGTCAGGACGATACTGGCACCATCATTGTTGATTTTCGTCTGGTTGAACGATGCGACTTGGACTTGAGGGAGCGTTAATGATGTTACTTGGACTAAGTCGGATCGGAAGGTCTCCGCAAAGTCAAGCAGGGTAGGCGCGTCGGACTGAGAACCGCTGCAGTGGGACGCAAATTTTTCATCGACAAGAATCTGTGTTTCTGGACTGAAGACGAACGACTGGCCAAGTTCGTCGGGAACGATCAACTGTAGAGACGGGATCTGCGGCAGAAAGCTTCCTGCATGAACGCTGGCTACCAGCAAGACAAGGAACTGGGAAAACCTCATTGTGGGGTATTCGGTAGCAGTCTGGCAGGTACTCACTTATGTATGCAGCAGTATTCTCCGAGTTCGAGCTCTGATCTCTTTATTCTTACGATGATCATGGCTCTGGGGAACAAACAAGGACAAACATTTGCTCGACTTGCTCAAGTGCTACGACTCCTCTGAGATGAGGAAGTGGGCAAATTGTTGCCTGTGTTCGCGGAAGCAAGGAGGCAATGCATGGAATGGTGCAGGGGAAGGAAAGGAGGAAAGTGACTGGGATGTTGGGTATTTTATCTCGTTGACATTTGGTACGCCCGCCTATCCAAGTAACACTCCATTTTGTCCCGTCTGGGGAGATGTCCACGGCGGTGCAGCCGACATACCCGTCGTGTGTCCTTCAAACTCGATCACCTGCTCGTGGCTCTGGGCACTCCAAACCCTCACACTGCAATCTGTTGTCTGTACCGTGACTCGGATAAGGCTCAGATGTCATAGGCCGCAACTTGTTCTCACTGGCAGTCCCAATCCCCCCAGGTTGGAGGCGAATCGAACGAGAGCAGGTCGACGTGTACTATGCTGCACTCCGATCTTTCGTGTCTGGCGGACGTATGCAGACAGAATTGCACGATTGATTTTACAACATATTTGTTACAGAGCCAGTGCAGGAGGAACGACAACGACCCGGGGGGCCCTCGTGCCAATAGTTCAAGATAAAAAAGGGATAGTAAACACACAAGGGTGTGTGCCGAGCTCATGAACAATTCCGAGGGCTTACTTTCCCCCATCCTTGTTCTTGCGAATCTGACCATTCTGTAGGTCGCAATGAGCACTGCCCAGTGCACATCATGAAGCAACCACCCACGATCATGATAACATCGAGTTTTCCGTTGGTCGCCGTCAGTATGCTGATGTCCTCTAGTGGGTTCCCATCGACCAAAATGAGGTCCGCGTAGTAGCCGGGCTGAACTTTGCCCAGTTCATGGGGATGCATCATGATCTCACCGCCTAGTGCGGTAGCAGACAGAATGACTTCCATGGGCGTGAAGCCGAGAAGCTTGACAAAGAGTTCGAGGTCCTGGTAGGAACTAGACAGTGTCAATTTACTAACCGTTTGGCACAACGAATCGTGCATACCCGTGAGGTGTCCATGCGAAGCTGATATGAGGCAATTAAACTCTGCGCTTCGATGAAACAAGGAAACGTTACCCGTAATCACCCCCCGGGAGAATCTTGATGCCACGTCTCTTCATCTCTTTCATGGCAGCGATACATATATGCAGCTCTCGCTTGTATCTCTCCGCGTCAGGTTTCTTGAAACCGACTACCGAATCATGCAAAAGGAGTTAGCACGAGCAAAGCTGTATGTATGAAGCCGTACATTGTGCTTTCTCAGCGACGAGCAAGGTCGAGTACAGAATGTTTATAGTCGGTGCGACATAGACACGGTCTTTCTGTGCTTCAAGAGCATCCATGGACTCATCGGAGATGAACGCTATACGTTGCCTTCAGTGTGATAGTCTCGCTCGAAGAAAAGGACATACAACAGTGGTACAGGATATCGATTCCGTACTGGAGGCACTGACGGACAGCTCTATCGGAACGAGCATGGGAGCAAACACGGATGCCTTTGGCATGAGCAGCTTCAACAGCAGCAATCACGAGCTCGTCGGAGAAAGTAGTATCCTCAGCACGAAGATTTGCAAGGATTTCGTCGCCACTCATGAATAGCTTGATCTGAGAGACCGTCGCCGTGATCAGGAGGACAACACAGGGGTGGACACGAGCGAGTACAAACACTGTCAACGCCTGCATCAGCAAAGGTGTTGATGGCTTTCGTGATATCTCCAGGGGTCTGAACATATGTAGTCACTCCCTCACAAAGATCACCACCAGGGGGTGCCATCTAGTAGCGAATGTAATGCAGTGTCCTCATGGAGGTACAATTGAGCACACACCTCCTGACCATTAGCAAGATAGCGAGGGCCGAGGATGTCTCCGGCTTGTATAGCGTTGCGAACAACAAGGTCCAAACGCGGCTTAGCTGAAGCTGCGCCCACTGAAGGCACACTATCGACTCAAAGAAGCTTGCGAAGAAATAGCAACGTACCACACATAGTATAACCACTATCCAAGAACTGTCTCGCACTTCTGGCAGACATGATCGTGTGTTCTTCTGTGGGCAACGAAGTGAGATCATCAAGGGTAGGCGAATTGATGAAGGATGCATGGGCATGGGCATCGCAAAGACCACTCATAAGAGTGCGACCCTTGCCCTCGATAACGAGAGCATTTCGGAGTGTCTCGGGAACGAGCTTGCCGCCAACGCTGACGATACGCTTTCCTTTGACGAGAACATCACCTCTGTACGGCGCTGCCCCAGTGGAATCGAGGATGTTGACATCAACAAATGCGACGAGCGTATCGTCGCTGCCTGATCTGATTTCCACATTAGGAACCTTTAGGCGGGAGTCCGCTTTGGTCTGGTCGAACGATAAGCTAATCACTCCACTCGCCAACCTTCGTATTTACCAGATCGACTCCACGGAAAGAAGGGTGTTGTGGATCCCAAGACTCTCCCAATCCATTAGCGTTCTCAGGCTTAAGGGTCCTCAGTGTAGCATCCGGAGCCATCATCCTGCCCACAGCTAACGTTTTTAAGGAACTTGTGGTAGGGGTATTGAACATACCACTGAGGAGGTACCCATGTACTATTCGCAGGGACAGCTGCTGGATCCCAACTGGTTCGAGTGCTTATCAGATAACATGTGCTACAATCCCTGCAGGATTGACCACTTACTTGAAGTCGATCGGAAGTGCGCGTTGGACATCTGGAGCGGCCATGACTTACCGTATCAAAACGGATGGGTACAAGTGAGTAGGGTCGCCTATATAGCGGATATCCAGTACCAAATTAAACAACAGAACCTCTAAATGACGTGCAGCTGGGTCTGATGATCCATCCGAATGAGAGTGTGAAACCTGGCAGCTGGTTTACCCCGAACAGCTGATCTGAGACCCATGCCTCACGTGGTCGAGCGTCAAATATAATGTCGCAAGTGAAAAGACGAATGTAAAGAATATGTCCAACTAGGAGGCTGATTTGAAGGCAGAGTAGATTCACAGGACTCGCACCGGCATCAAGTAAGGCACTGGTACACTTGTTGTTACGTGGTCCTCGAAAGTCGTCCGAGTCGGTATTGCCATCATTTTTGGAGACTGTGCGGCACTGAACGCTCTCGTAAGTTACATACATACATAACGGTCGAAATTCGCGTCGTGCTCATCAGCGATGGGCCAGTGATATCAAGGAGCTCGCTTCGGATGAACCAAGTTTGATGAAACTTTGTAATTTCGAATTTCTGAGTCCGACCTGAGCTAGAGTTCGCAGCTAGGCTTGGACAAGCCTCAAGAAAGGCTATATCCCCCGTTTGCTACCGTTTGACACCTCAGCCGGCGTACAAGTGGGTTGCTGAACTCTCTTCTGCTTATAGATCTTCCCGTTCTTGACATCGGTCAATTCCACATGTCAAGCACTGAAGCCCTGACGTACCATCACGATGTCCTCGATATTCTCCGAGTGGGAAAGGAGACCGAACCAATGGGTTCCCGTTGAAGGTCGGCATAGTATCCTGGCTGCAACTTGCCGAGCTCGTGCAGGCGAAGCATGGTTTCACCTCCGAATGCTGTTGCGGATAGGCTAGCCTCCATGGGCGCGAAATCAAGTAACTTGACAAGGAATTCCAGACACCGGTATGTGTTTATAGCACACGCACAGTGAATAATTGAGACCTAACAAGACAGTCAACTTACCTGAGGGCGTCCAAGTGAAACTTATCTGGATGTCAGAGCGTTACACGAATGGTATAAAACGCGCCCGTAGTTGCCATATGGAAGGATCTGCGATGGCCACATAAATGGATTTCTTTAGAGTGCGATGCGGGAGCCTTACCTTGATTCCCCTTCTCTTCGTTGCCTTCAAACCTGCAATGGCAATCTCAAGTTCCCTGGCACATCCAACAGACTTCGCCCTTTCCAGACCGGCTTGCGGGGTTCCACAGATTCCACACCTCTCTTAGGCCGTTCAGTTCCAGTTGTTACGGCGTGCTTGATTCTCAGAGGCGATCATCATGTGGTCGACAGAGTTATTAGTCAACTACTCAAAAATGTAAGATTGTACTTCCTACCGGGGCTACGGATGGATCAAACCTGGAACACGCGGGAAGGAAAAAAGATGTGGCATCAACTGCAAAGGCCTCGGGACAGTGGGATGACAAAACATACTTGAAGTCAGGATGTAGGACTGCTCGATTAACTCGCACTTTTACCATGCGGACTGGTTTGTCTGCTCTATCCCGGGCTGTTCTACGGCACCGATTTTTACCCCCAAGTTATAACTCTACCTATGCACCTGTAGCATTAATATCGTGCATCATGCAAGTGGATACCTAATAAGATTTGGCGTGAAGCACTTCTTTTTAACTGCCCACTGCAGCGCATGAAGGTCAGGAGAAAGGCGGTCAACAACTTCGATGGACCAATAGGAGCAGAGACTGCGGAGTACCGAAGCTGACTTGGCATGTTCCCGAAACATTGGCGTTTAGAACGATGATAGGCTGCCAGTGAACAAACTACTCGCATACCAGAGTGGACGTCCGGCGCCCGTCCATCTGTCAGAAGCTAGAAACCAGTTACAACACAGAGACGATGATACCTCACCCGAGGTTGGCCATGAGGGTTCCAACCGGAACTCGCCGACGTATGAATAGTCTGGATGGCAAAGCAGGAGTTCCGAGATCGGTCATTGACATACTTTGCCCCTAGATCACATGAAGACGGGGTTGCCCTCTTCTGAACATAAAAGTCAAGATCAACTGATAGCGATGTCATCGTTCTCAGGGTCACTTCACCTTTCACTCTGAGGATTAAGAACCTGCTACTCGCTTGAGCATGACCCTGTAGGTTGACAGACGTTAATTCTTCCTTCGCGGGCTCCATACGAACCTCACACAAATTCAACAGGTCTGCAGATACAAAAAGATCTTCCCCTCGGAGTTGAATTTGTATGTTGAGCATACCTCGCCTCCTGGGGCAACGACCACAGTTGAAGCTATTCTATTCATTCAGGGCTTGGCGGCTCAGGTGCTAATATCTGGCCCGTCATAGAAGCCTCGCTTCCACACGTAGAATTATTACGTTCGACCTGGAAGATTGAGCCGCTCAGCGGTAATGAGGTCTCAATTGTTAATTACGCGGAAAGTGCGAGGGCAGTACTGGACGTACATAGCGCGGAAAGGGCAAATTATCGTAATAGGTCACTCCATGGGCGGGGTATGTTCTGCGGTGATCGGGTCAGGGCTTCATGTATGCTGACCGGCGCGCTGCGCAGATATGATAACGGCGACCCTAGCCGCAGCTTATCCTACTACGGTGGGCGAGAAGGATCAGGTTACCTTTTTGAGAAATCGTGTTATGATTTGTGAACTCCGCTGTGCGGTTTGTCGGCAAATAGTGTACAGCCACTGATTACGTAATATATTATGGGAAATCCAC
>JBBPNX010001105.1:0-10776 GCA_038091155.1 Harrya chromipes
ATGGAATTAGTGTGGGTCAAGGGCAATGGCATAAGCGAGACCCTAACGGCCTATGCGGCAACGAAGGCGTAGTCCGAGTGAAGACGAAGGACGAAGACGAAGTGAAAGGAAAAAGTGAAACGTAACACAGACCATATGAATTGATTATCCTTTCTGGTCAGTTCCATAAGAGGTTTGATGATATAAGCATAGTCTTTGATAAAGTGTTGATAAAAGTTGGCAAGTCTGAGGAATGATCAAACTCCATTTACATTTTTGGGCTGAGGCCATTCAATGATAGCCTTAACTTTTTCAGGGTCCATAGAAATACCATCCACTTCCATGATCATACTGAGGAAGTCAATTTTTTTTAATTTTTTTACATGAGAAGGAGCATTTCTCTGCTTTGATGAACAAATCATTCTCTTCTAATCATTTAAGAACTTCCAGGACAATTGTATCATGCTCCTCCTGGTCATCTGTCTTGGTGAAAATCATAAGGTTATCAATGTAAACCACAACAATGTTGTCCATATTGGTGAAGATTTTGTTCATTATAGTTTGGAATGTGGCAGGGGAATTGCATCATCCAAAGTACGTAACTAGGGGTTCATAGGAGCCTCGGAAGCATACAAAGGCAGCTTTCCATTCTTTGCCTTCTTTGATATGTACATTATTGTATCCACAGCAGAGATCCATTTTTGTGAATAATTTGGATCCACAGAATTTATCAATGAGTTGGGAAATCAAGAGGAGAGGGTAATTATTTTTTACAGTATGTTCAGTGATTCATCAGTAATCTTGGACCATATGTTTCTTTCCATCCTTTTTTGGTATGAAGAAGATGGGTGATGTTTGTTCGGGTTGAGAGGGTCTAATGTATCCCTTTGCAAGTTGGTTGTCAATGAACATAGGTACTTCCTCTTGCTCTTGAGCCAATAAGGGAATCATGCGTCCTTTTTTAGGAACGAACATGTCTTTCAGTTCAATAGAGTGATCCCATGGTTTGTATAATGGCATGTGTTCTGACTCCTCCCAATGTTGAGCCATTTTAGAGAGATTGGAAAATTATAGAAGAGCAAGAAAATAAACACTCCTCCAAAAGGGCTCAAAACTGGTTCAAATCTGAAGGGGTTAGGGTCCTTGACTGGCCAGCACAGTCACCAGACCTCAGTCCTATTGAGCACCTCTGGCAATATTTCAAGAAAAGGCTCAATAGCTATGAACACCCAGCAAAAGGAGCTTGGGAGCTCTAGGAGAGAATTAAGGTAGAGTGGGGGACGATAGAGGTTGAGGAGTGTCAAACGCTAATTGAGAGTATGCCTAGAAGACTTGAGGCAGTAATAAAAGCAAATGGAGGGCATAATATTCGACACGTACGAAACGGAAGTATAAGTATACTACAGTAGGTCAGTAAATATGAAAGGAGAGTGAATAACCGGTGGCTTACCTCCAGTCGTGGTGAAAGAGACTGGAGGAAAGCATGTAGCACGTCATGAGTAAAAGTATGAGCAGTGTCCATATATGGTAATGTAGCTATGTACATAGTGAATGCTAATGAAAATACATAGGGTAAGCACTGTCCACCCATAGCCAATGACCCTCTGGAATTAATCACTCTGGATTTTGTGCTATCTCTATCCCCTGAAATGTATAAGCATTGTGAACACTCTCTGGATGCTCCAAGCCATAGTTGACAACAAGGAGGTTATGGGGCATCACAACAAGCTACAGTGAGCAACAAGACCATTGCAATGTTTAATCCTTCGCACTTGTGGGAATCTCGCTTAGCATTGGGGGGACCAAACAATGTACACTCCCTTGGCTACAAATTGGTCCCTGGGTCATGTGATTTGGCCCAGGAGCGGGTGAGATATGGCCATTTTAAACCACTTATGTCATTGCAACAGTTTTGTTGCTGATTTCAAGGATATTATAAATTAGTATGAAGTATATCCTCCTTTGGCCTTGATGACCTCTTGAACCCTTCTGGGCATACTCTCAATTAACCTCTGACACTCTTCCACCTCAATCTTATACCACTCTTCCTGAATCCTCTCCCAAAGTTCCAATACCCCCTTGGGTGGCTCAGGATACTCTGCTAGCCTTTGCATTATGTTGTTGTTTGTCTGTATGGATAGTATGTCACTACATATGATCTTTTCTCGTGCTCTATGCTTTGTGATAGAAGATGACCATGTTAACCTTGGGTGTATATGTGTGCGCAACTGTACCCTACACTTGCACGTGTGCACATTTGTTTGAGTAAACCCTAAGTCATTCAATGCATATATGGTTTGTCAGTTCATGTGATCTTTTCACACACTTGGTAAAAGAAGTATAGCAACTGTATCCTACACTTGCGCACTGGCATACATGACCCTATGCTTTCTTATTTCTTTGTGTCACTGAGTACCACATAAACAAATCAATCAGGTTGCTCTCCCTTCCCGGTTGAGGCTTGTCCATCAACCACTGTGCGAATGATGCCAACGTCTCCCAGCTTCTTCCAAAGTGTTCTTGTACTCTCTTCTTCAGTTCTGCATGGTGATACACTCCAAAGGCAATTGGTGCTACAATGTCTGTGAATGTGCACGATGCTTTTCCATTCTCTGCTTTCGCGAACGTTGGATGTAGCCTGTCGTTCAATTGTGGCACGTGACAAAGGAAACAAATCTTGTCATGCCATTTGAGATACCGTAGTCTCTTTCTCCATT
This sequence comes from Harrya chromipes, assembly GCA_038091155.1. Classification (NCBI taxonomy): domain Eukaryota; kingdom Fungi; phylum Basidiomycota; class Agaricomycetes; order Boletales; family Boletaceae; genus Harrya; species Harrya chromipes. The sequence goes on from JBBPNX010001105.1 coordinate 2,697, forward strand.
CCTTGTATTCGTCCCAGCTTGAGCAAGACTTCAAACTTGCACAACAATACAGATGGTGATTTTCTGTGTCATCCTCGCCACCAAGAACATCACACACAGCACAGACGTCTTCTAGTCTCTGTAGCTCTGTCAGCAAAGCTTCCACCTTGGCAGATTTTTTCTGCTGAATCAAGGATGTCATTTGTTTCACTTTTGTGGCTGCTTTGATGAATGGATTGTTGACAATCAAGGAGGAGGAGGAGGAGGAGGAGGAGGAGGGAAGGGAGGGGATCGTTGCTGTGACAGTCTTAGGCTTGGGCATGTTGGCCATCAAAATCTGCTGTGGCTTGTGATCTGGATCCTTTCTGCACACACAGCACAGTTGATTTTCTGCCAGATCTCGACAAGCCACTCCCCTGCCATCCGCGAACAATGTGGTCCCATATCGAAGACACCGCTTTAGTCCGTATGTGAATACGTGGTCCTGTATCGCATGCTTGCTTTGAGCGATGGCTCCTGGCTCCTTGTCGCTCACTTTGCCACCACCCCCTTGTGGCGTGAGAAGATAACATGTCGCGGTCTGCCCATCTCTCCCAGCTCTCCCTTGTCCTTGGATTAACTCCAGCATGTCAAATGGCTTGTCCACGTAGATCACGAGGCGTACATGTGGGTAGTCATTTCCAGTGCTGAATGCAGACGTGGCCACCATCACTTTCTTGTCGCCTTGGATCCATGCTTGATAGGCTGCACGTCGTTCCGTGTTGTTCATTTTCTTTCGATCTCCCACATAAAAAGCATACTGTGTGCCTGCGAGCTTCACTAATCTTTCTCCGTCGGCAATGGATGACACAAACACCAACCCTCTGTCCCTCTCCATCCAGCTGGCTTGCTCCTCTTCCAAGATCTGAATCGTTCTCTCCAGCAGAGATGTGGTCGCCATTTTTTCCAAGATATAAATGTGCTCTGGTCGGTTGGTTTGCTGCCGAACGACGATTGTGTTGGAGACCAAGCTGTATGATGTGTTGAGCTCAGGCATGAATGCGGGTGGAAGTGTCGCGCTCAGCAATACCAGTTGTGTCGGGATGGAGCGGATTCGGAAGATGTTGTCCAAGTTTGTACGATATTCTTTGGCGATCAAGGGAATGTGTGCCTCGTCAAAGACCAGTCGTGCTACCGTTTTCTTTTGTGCCATCAGAGACAATGTGGTTCGCCATTGGCTGGTCTGAGCTTTGTCGGCAGACACTAGGATCAGGTTCTTCGTCAGGTCCAAGTCCTCCCCTTCTTCTCCACTGTATGCTTGATATGGCACCTGCATTTCTGTAAGACGTCGTTCGTAGTCGATGATGAGGGAGTTCAATGGTAGTATGAGCACCGTGACTGTTCCGGTTTCCATCATGCTAGGCACGATTGCCAACATGGACTTGCCACCTCCGGTTGCTAGCACTGTGACCACATCTGAGCTACGGCTCAACACTGCCATCATGGCCTGTTTTTGTTCTGTTGAGTGCCAGTCTGCGATGCCATTCCTAAGAACTCTTCGCATGGTGTTCAATGCAGTCGACTCTAGTGTGGTGGTGTTGGTGGTGGTGGTGGAGTTTGACTCGGAGTGCTTTGTGGCCTCCATGAGCCGTTGACGTACTTTGCGATGACCATCCCTTTGTGGAGAAGTGATGGGACTCAAATCCACATGTCTTTTGGATGATGACCTGACCATAGAAGGCCCTAGAATGAATGTGACATTGGTTGAATCTCTCATCTGCTATGAGATGTTTGCTTGCCTTCTCCTCTATTGTCATTGAATCTTTGCATTGCCATCATTTCTGCCTCTTGTTGTAGAGCTAACCGTAATCCAATGTCGTCGTCGTCATCATCTTCCTGGATGGAAGGAGGTCTTGCATGTTCATGTTCTGCTTGTCTATTGTCTGATAGATCTTCTTCTTGGGCCTTGCCTTTGCCTTTGCCTTTGTCTGAGGTTGTCTGTTTGTCCAACACCTTGGAGACAGCATCTTCGACAAGCTTTGATAAAGAGGGTGCTAATAGTGTCATCACTTGCCGTGCTATTTCTTGTGCTGCTGGTGACCAGAAAAGAGTGAGTTGGATGTTGATGTTGCACAAGTGTACCCTACACTTACACTGAGACTCAGAGTGTCCAGATCTAGAGGGTGCAGGATGGTCAGAAGATGCTGGTGGATCTAGATCACATGTGAGTCAGTGGTCTGTCTTGCGCAAGTGTACCCTACACTTACGCGCAGGACATGCACTGGCGGTGGTATATCTTCCATTTTCTTGTCGATAGTACTTGGTTCCGCTGTTCGGTCATGGTTGGGTAAGTGTACCCTACAGTTGTGCATGACATTCTGACTTACCTCCCACTTGGAGCTGTTCCACATCGCTTTTGCCAGGATGTGCTGGCCTCCAAATAGTATGGAAGTACGTCTTCTGGCGCTCCAGCCAGAGCCTGCATGCCAAGCCCATAGATACGATTCTCTGTCGCTCGTGAGTGTCCAGCCTGAAGTGAGTCTACGTCGTCCACCATGTCGTCTTCGCGTACGGCCTCTGAAGAACACTTGAATTTGCGCTTCCAGGCAGTCTGAATGTGTCGCCAAGGATTGACAGTCAGTGCGTGATTGAGGTGGGGAAGGCTATACTTTGTCATCACTGCAGACAAGTCCTCTGTGGTGAACAATCGATTGAAGTTGACGAAGAGGTGGTTTCGGTAAAGCTCTTTGACTTCTGGTTTGTCAGGAAAACATATGCCAGCTGCAATCTCTGCAAAGGGTCTGGCCAAAGCTAGGTCTTGAATCATGATGTCACTCGTGATGGCATCCAAGGCATGTGGGATGAGCTTGTCTTGTCCAGTGAGTGCTGTAGTCTTTGTGTACTGACAGAGGATGGCAAGATGTTTGCCTAGCATGACCAGGTTGCGAGTAGATCGAGTCTTGGTGTTGCGGTATGTCAGTGCTGTAAGTTCTGTGCCGCGACTGGGTGCTCCGCTGAGCATTTCTGTGCGTAGAAGAAGGAGCTGTTGAAGTTCAGCATAGTCTTGCAGCCATGCTTTCAATGCCTTCTTGTTCCATACTATCCGTCCATCCTCCACTGTGGCATACAATTTGAAGGTGCCCTCTCCCATGACCACTGCTCGAACCAGTTGACCTCTCTTTGCAAAGGCTTTGTTACGCTGATCGCATATGAAGGCATATCCGACGTTCTTGTTGGTGAGATCGTCCGCAATGGCTTCATAGTCCGTCCTCAGAGACAAGCCTCCCAGTATCCTTTCCTCCCATAGTTTGACCAGCTGTGCTTCCATGTCTGCAAACATGCTACAGACATTGTTGAAATGGATTGGCTCGCCCTTGAACAGCATGGACTTCCATTCTGTGTTGTCTGTCCACCAGATACTAGGCATGCTCATCGTGTCGAATGCGATTGCAGAGGCACGGTGTTGTAATGAGCGGAGTCGAGCAAAGGTGGAGCGTCTGTCCTCGGTGAACCAATGTTGAAGGTCATCACATGCCATGTCTTCATCCATTCCTTCATTGCCGTCCACTCTCCTCCTCACCTCTCGTAGGAATGTCAATCGCATGCAATATTCTAGCTGTGCGATGATGGTGGTGACATGCTTGGGTTCCTTGAAGGAGCCATCTCTTTTCAATGTCATTAGAGCCAGACATCGTTCAGTAGGATCCAAGATGACTGCAGATGGACTGTGGGTCCAGGATGTGGTCCATATCTTGATCAACATGTCATGGATGCTACTTGAAAATTTCTCTTTCTCCTCATTGTCTGTGAATAAATCAAGGAGCTTCTCTGTCATCTGTTTGATCTCTGGGTCGCTGTGGCCCAACTTGATCAACATTGCCAATAAAGCGACAACTGGGATGGTATATTTGGTCATGGTTTTCTCCAACATATGTTTGTGAAGTGGAGTGTGGGAAATACCACTGTGGAAGTTGGAGTGTGCATAAGTGTAGGGTACACTTGCACACAAGTTCATACAACTTACCGTTTGAGAGGATTGGGCGAGTTCAATCGCTTGAGTATCAGCTCATCCGTGATGGACAAGTGAGTCAATGCCTCTTGGAAATAGTTGTCGACTGCAGAGCGTAGGCCTGGTAGAATGTCATCGTCGTCCTTTGGGATTGCCACCATGCCACACAAAGACTCTGTGTCAAAGCTTTCTTTGGCAATGTGCTCATGCCAGCGGGTCGTCATCAGCCATGGAGTGATGCAGCGTTCGTCTGATGTCGTAGATGAGGCTGGCATGTGGACCCCTTCCTCTAGTTCTTTCAACAAGGATGCTACCAAAGACTCTGTTGTCGAGATGACCTCTTGTGTGACTTCCTCTTCTTCGACTTCCCACATGAGTTGGCAAGTGCTACGTATCATTGCTGTTTCTTGTGAATAAATGCTTTGTGCTTTACAATGTCTTTGAAGGAATGATTTCGAAAGGTTTTTGTGATGTCGGTAATGATGATTGCGTAAAGTCTCCTCTTCTTTATAAACTTTGTGACAGTGTTCGCAAGCGAATGCATCATGAACAACTAGTCCAGTGACTGCTGGTCTTGGTCCTCTGATCTGTAGAGGAAGATCATCTGGAAGTATCATGTTGGCAACCGTTTGCATGAACTTTATAGGGTCCATCTGTTGGGTTGGATGTTTGTGAGCCATATGAATGATAGCTCCTTCTTTTGACAAGGCGACACCACATTCTTGACATAAAAGAAACTGAAACTCCTTGTTGATCACAAGATTGAGAGAGTCAAGATATGACTGTCCAATGAGACTGTCTGATGTGATGGTAGACATGGTCTCTTGAACAGTGTGCTGCTCTAACACACACTGAAATATATAGTGGTTAATGCTATTGAACTGTAATACTTGATTGTAGCATGTGACTCACTATAAAAGATGGCATGGGCTCATGTAGAGACTCTGGTGATCTGATTCCAGGTGATTGCATTTCAATGTCCTTTTATTTTTGGCGTAAGTGTACTCTATACTTGTGCACACACATGAACTGAACTGACCTCAGGTTTTCTAGGTGTCATACTCTTCTATTTTTGTAAATGAGTATGCCTATAGTCATATATATATTAAATAGACTTGCCTCTCTAATGCTTGTGGTAATGTTGCTCTGCTGTTCACAGCATAAGTGTACCCTATACTTGCAAACAAAACATCAAACTTACCTCTTGTGATGCAGTATTCTGTTGTTCTCAACGTAAGTGTACCATACACTTGCACACAAAAGTCAAACTTACATTTGTTGATGCAACATTCTGTTATGTATGCTCAGCATAAGTGTACCCTACACTTGCGCACAAAATGTCGAACTTACCTCTATGGGAGACACAATCATGTTGTGATCACTATGAACAGCATTCAAACTGATGGTTTGAAGTGGAGTGATCTACAATCAACAAGGTCAGACTATGATGAAACAATGGACTAGTCAACACTTACCATGGTAGTGGCTTGTCCACTTTGTTTGTCTTTGTTTGGTCCAATCCAAGTGGATTGTACCTTTTTCATATGCCTTTTCAAATTGTGTATGATGGAAAATCCTGTAGATTTAGGACAACCAGAGTCAGAACAATAACACAAAAAAACACCATCTTCATTTCTCTGTAAAGTGACTACTTGGCCTGTTTGAGTGGTAAAAGTGGATGTGGGAACACATTTTCTAATGTGAGTGTGATACACATTCCTCAGATCAAACCCTTGACCACAAGTAGGACAGATGAACATGATGATGATGATGATGAAAGAAAATGGTGGATGGAATGAAGTGGGGAAAAGAAGAAACATACTTTTCCAACAAGGCATTCATATATATCAGCAATTCAAGCGGAGCTTTAAATCTCTTCCCACGGTAAAAAATACATCAAAACCATAAATGTTGAAATATATATGTTGATTTGCACAAGTGTAGGGTACACTTGTACTCCTGCAACTCCTATGCGACTCCTTGTGAATGTTGGCTGTTTGGCACAACTGTAGGATACACTTGCGCATGTTCATTTTCAACACTTTCTTGTATGACTCCTGTGACTCCTTGTAACTCCTGCAACTCCTTGTGAATGTTGACTGTTTGGCACAACTGTAGAGTATACTTGCGCATGTTCATTTTCAACACTTTCTTGTGTGACTCCTGCAACTCCTGGCAACTCCTGCAACTCTTTGTGAATGTTAACTGTTTGGCACAACTATAGGGTACACTTGTGCACATTCACTTTTCATTGCTTTCTTGTGTGACTCCTTGCGACTCCATGTGACTCCTTGTGAATTTTGACTGTTTGTTGCAACTGTAGGGTACATTTGTGCAAGTGTGATGCCTTGCAACTCTTGTGACTCCTTGCAACTCCTATGACTCCTTGTGAATTTCCACCTCTTTTGGCGCAACTGTAGGCTACACTTGTGCAAGTGCAATTCCTTGTTGACTCCTTGTGACTCCTTGCAACTCCCTGCAACTCCTGCAACTCCTGCGGCTGTACACTGCTGCTGCTCTAGAGGGTAATAGTCTAAGGGGGGGTCATTGTCCATGCTCTGAATGACTTGGAATGTGTCTAATAAGGGCCAGAATGTATGCCAAAGGGTTGGAAACATGTATTTGACTCATTTGGGTTATCAAAAAAACCAGCGCGCACGAGCGCACACTGTGCGCATGCGCGTAGTTGCAGGATGTACATCCTGCATGGGGAAGATTGTTACGTAGACAATAGTTTACAGCATCAGCCTTACCGGAAAGCAAAATCCCATCAAGAACGTATACTATGGATCTCAGGACACCCTCTAGACGTCAAGCGCGGAACGTTCTATGGTGAAATGAGTCGCTTGGCCATGCTGAGTAGTAGATACGAACACTACAAGAGTGCCATGGATGGCTTGGTTGCCCTCTATGTCCAGCGTGGTTACCCACGAAAGCTTGTGATGAACTGGTTAAACACCAAGAAAAAGGAACGATGGGAGCAACGGCTCACTATCCGATCCAAGGAGGAAGGCGAAAGGCCGAACATCCTAGTCTTGAAATCCGAGTTCAACACGGCATGGTCATACTTCAACTCTCATGAATTGGGGAATACTATCCTAGGATATATGCGCACTTGGCTCTTCAAAGCCGAGCGTAGTTTATTCGACATCGAATATCCGCCGGAACCAGCTGCCTATGAGGCTAGCTTCACGTCTGAGATACCGGGCATATTTGCCAAGGCCTCAAACAGAGAGGAACATTATGTTCCGGATATCCGGAGAACCGATATCCTAGACCGCGAAGTCATTGTTAGTCGCAAACACACTTTCAATCTTTTTGATTTATTAGGTCTTTGGAAGAAAATAGTATTGCAACAAGAGGAGATTGAACTGTCGGACGGGCCCCATGCCCCGATACCCCCGGCAGTTCCTCTAGCACCCGTTGTAGAAGCTAGAAACGTTTATCATCATCCATCGGGTCGTACGGTGGATTTGGACGATGAAGACGTTGAAATGCAACGGAGATCTCCTTCGCCTATATGGTTTGACACTGACGACATGCTCGCTGTTCGTAGAACGTAAGAGCGGGGCTTGCCCCCCGGGCCTCTGTCATGGTTCCCTGGTAAATCCTTCATATTCTGTCGGTACATAATCATTTGGGACGTGTTTCGATACCCCCCATTGTCAGTCGTTTGCAGGATAGTCCTACGATCGGAAAATCATCCGGATCGTTTTCCAGTCAGCCCTTATCGGTCTTGAAATGGAAGGACTGGTGGTTGGTAGCCATCGTTCCTTGCGATGGGAGCCCGATCGGAGAAATCCTTTCTGGTACTGGTTACTACGGGACCAGCTAAGTGCTTATCCAGGTTCGCCTGTCCCCTTTTGGATGGGGTCTCACCTAACCATTCCCACGCACAGCCTGGAATCTATGACGGACATGTGATATCCTGTATCACGGACGACCCTGCATCGACACCTCGACTTGAGTGTCAATTGTCATGAGAGAAATTAGTACGGTAGGTATTACTGTGTCATAGTGTGAAAAACAGACATACTAACCACTTTTGTTTGGGAACCCAATCCTTACAATACGCAAAGTGAGTAATACCACAGCTCTTGGTATCGACAAGAG
>JBBPNX010001106.1:0-10776 GCA_038091155.1 Harrya chromipes
TCAGCCTTGTTGTTCCATAGTTGATATTCAATTATACCCGCATACAAACAAGTACCTGACCATCACGTGTAGACGAAATATGGTAAGTTCTATCTGCTTATGTCAGTGTCTTCACGATTTCCTGATGAATCTCCATCGGTTGTTCACCCTTTGGTTCAAAAATGATGCCGTTGAGCAATGACATCATGGAAGAGGCAAGTGGCAGATCTTTTGCTGGTCATTTGGGTAGCGTCTGATACGGAGCGTAACCCTCGCGAGATCGTGACAGACGGCGACCTTGAACAAGGGACACGAGTCCGTGTCAGTAAACACGGTGCGAGGCTATCGCTTGGAGCCTCCACCGCGGCTAGCACATTCCCTTTTTGGGGTTACCAAGTACCAACTTCACCGCGGAGGTCCATGGTGCACTTATCAATGTGAACAAGTTCCCAAAGACACTCAAGCTCTCGGTAATTACCATCGAGTGGATTATGCAACATCACAACATTCGACGAGTACTTCCTTGCCTTATTTTGGGTGCTCTCTTCGGCGATCAGATCACATTCCAACGGCGACCAGGAATTCGATTATCTGCGCAGTTACCCCTCTTTCCCTTTGCGTTCCGAGCGGCCTCGACACGAATTTGGGCTTGCAGTTCCACAAATGCTATCCATTCCCTGACCGCCAGTTCGTCCTGGGAGCCGCGTCTGAGACTACCGAGCAACCGAACTTCTGATGGATTGCCTAACGTATCGGTCCCTTTACTTCGCAGTCGATCGCTATGTAAGAGATTGATGCGCCCTTCTTAAACCCGTTGCTCACATTATGCCGCGTACCTGTTTCGTAACGACTCGACTTATATACGAGGTCCGAATCAAGGGCGAGAAGCAGCAGCCCGTTCACATCATGTCCCAATCACCATCCGAGGATTCAAAGGTCGGTATTGGCATTCTCTGAGGTCTAACAATGACCTTCGGTCCGTCGAGCGCTGCTCGTGACCAATGTCCTGCTCTAATTGGCTTGCTGATATGATTAAACGAAAAGACTTCCATCGAACATGCAGATGACACCAGGGAGTCTATGTATCTTGACAAGAAAGAATATGCCAAGGTACTCAGGAAAATAGATTGGCGGCTCCTACCGACCGTCTCATTGCTGTACTTGTTGTCTTTCTTGTGAGTTCATAGTCAAATTGCTTCAAGTTGTTTCTGACAGACCAATGGTTTCAACGTTCATCGATAGAGACCGCTCTAATATTGGTGAGGCATACTTTCTATTGACAGCCTCCGTGGCGTTTATGCCACTTTTTAGGCAATGCCAAAGTTGCGGGCATGGCGACGGATTTACATCTTGTTGGACTCAAATACAACATCGCAGCAGCGGTGTTCTATGTGCGTATATAGGCGGACATACCATGAATTTTCACTGACACTTACAAGGTTCCATACTGTCTAGGACAAGTCCCATCGTAAGTCGTAAGAACACACAGATGCAAATCAAATCGAGACTCGGACGTTCGCAGGAACATCATATTAAAGCTTCTTCGGCCATCTAGATGGAGTACAGTAACCTCAATCTCAACAAACGTTTAGGTGCTGATCCAGAATTCATGATATAGTTCCTACAATCATGGTTGCTTGGGGTCTCGTGATGGCCTTGATGTGTCTCGTGAAGACATTCGAGGGACTCATAGTGTGAGCATTCCGTTTGTGAAACAAGAGACCACAAATACTGACGGCTTGTTTCGGTCGTGCTCAGCGCACGAATTTTTCTCGGCTTGACGGAATCTGGGTTATTCCCAGGCGTGACGTTTTTTCTCTCGTTTTGGTATCCGCGTGCTGAGCGGACAAAGCGCATCGCGATATTCTTTTCTGCTGCAACTGTAGCAGGTGCCTTTGGTGGCGCTCTAGCGTGAGACATCTTCCTTGCATCCTGTACAGAAAGATGCTCAACTACCAACAGGTATGGCATTGAAAAAATGGAAGGGTAAGCAATATCTTCAAGGATGTTTCCTATCATCACCCAAGGACTTTCTTTTCTGTCAGCATCGGCGGCCTCCATGGCTGGCAGTGGATTGTAAGTTGTTTTCCGAGAAAATTTGCGACGTCATTTACTGATCCTGGGTTGATAGTTCTGCCTGGAGGGCATTGGTAAGCCTCAGTCCTGACGTGATAACAGTGGGTTGATGAACGTCACTGCAGTGACAGTGCTCATCGCACTCGTTTCTTTCTTCGTTATGTATGATGTTCGTGCATGCTCGCATCTAGCCTTTCATCACTTGGTGACTGCTCACTTCTATTCAGTTCCCAGATACAGCGTCGTTTTTGACAGAGAGTGAAAGACGCTATCACGTCGAACTGTTGAGGACCGACTCGCAGAACTTGGCAACTCATTACGACTTTCGCTTCGTCCTGCAGGCCCTGAAGGACTACAGAACATACCTCCAATTTGGTATATACGTCTGGTAAGTCGATACGAAGAGTTGAACACTGACCTTTTCTGACGTTGATGGGCCAGCTTGACCATCCCCGGAAATGCCATCACATTGTTTACGCCGACCATCATCAACGACCTTGGCTTCTCTGCTGCGAATGCTCAGCTTCTCTCCGTCCCTCCGTATGCTATAGCCTGCGCTGCCACCATTCTAGTTGGGATCTATTCTGACAAGTACCAATATCGTGGGCCGTTCGTGATCGCGGGGGTGCTCACCGCGATGGTAGGCTACATCGTTTTGGACACGCAGACCCATCCCGGTGCGTCATACGTCGGTGCCATACTTGTTGCCACCGGCATCTTCCCAACCATACCTGTGGTCATTTCTTGGGTCACTTCAAACGCTGGCGGAGATGTCAAGCGCGGGGTTGCCCTTGCGACGGTCAACGGACTTGGTAACCTAGGCGGGTGAGCGACGTCGTGTTCTTCTCATTTTCATTTCCTTATCTCACATTGCGATACGCCGCGAATCGGCATGAATTGTGATGGCAGAATATGTTCGTCGTTCATCTACCGCGATCCACCACGGTTCCATGTCGGACATGGCACGATCATGGGCTTTCTTGCTCTTGCGTGAGTTTCTCCAGACAGGCGTCCATGACGCCATAGTACGCCGATCGCATTACTGACCTCGCGGCGCACACAGCATACTGTTGACTTGCCTTGCAATGTGGGATTACGACAGGATGAACAAGCTAAAGGAGAGGGAGTGCCTCGAACGCGGGATCACGGATGATCCCAAGGGGGAATTCAGGGACGCAGGTGATGGGAGTCCGTTGTTCAGATACACGCTCTAGGAAGTTGATTACCACTCCCCGTGGGTATTCTTATTTGGCTGTTTTTGTGTTTTCGTGAAGCATCGTAAAAAGAGCGTACTGTAATAGAGTCATAGTAACAAGTGCAGTGACTTGTGAGCCATCGGAGATGTGACGGGTACTGTACCATCTCGTCAACCAACAACTGCTTGAAATATCATAATGCAGCAACACTACGTTGAACAGCAATAACAATGACATGTCCGACACGTTCGCAGCTCGCTTTCGTTGCCGAAGAGACCCGGGAAGTGACTCAATTGATCGGTCCCAGCACACATTCAATTTGAGCGCATTAGTGCGGTTATCACGGGAAGAGGTTGAAATTACAGTTACTTTGAAACAAGCTCACGATGATCGGTGTATTGAGACATGTGTTCTGCACTGGATCCGAAGTTAAATCAACTTCAACGAAATGGGGATGTGTGAACCGTTATCGATGCCACAACTCTTTTGCGGACTGTGAAAAGTGGGCAACGTTAATGGCTCACTGGCGTATCCGATTGAAACGTTTCGGGGAATAGACAACGTGATGGTGCGACTTAAACAACAGCGTTGGGCCCCCATACAGCCACGTTTCCCCCTCTCCACCGTGACATGCCCGGATCACCTTCTGACGACACAAAGGTTAGTATCCACATTCTCTGAGGTTGTCACAAGATGGAGCTTTGTCATGTCATGTTCTCCGATGAGTCTACTCGCTGATACGATTTAAGATGAAGCCTTCTATTGAATCTCTGGATAGCGCTCAGGACCCAGCGTATCTTAGACCAGGAGGACATGCCAAGATACTAAGAAAAATAGACTGGCATCTCCTGCCTCTGGTCTCGTTGTTATACCTTTTGTCCTACTTGCGAGTGTTGATCAGATCGCTTTCCGTTTGGTTTTGATTGACCGTGGATTCCCGTTAGAGACCGTGCCAATATCAGTGAGTAACTCTCCGTATTGACAGCCTTCATGCTACTTAACCAGCTCTTAGGTAACGCCAAAGTTGCGGGCATGGCAATAGATCTGCACCTTATTGGACTCAGATATAACACTGCGGCAGCAGTCCTCTACGTGCGTATCTGTGTTGTCGTACGACAAACTTTGACCAACCCTTGCCAAGATTCCGTATTGTTTTGGACAAATCCCGTCGTGAGTCGACATAACACCTATTCATACGCAAATTGAGACTCGAACGTTCGCAGGAACATCATATTAAAGTTTCTTCGACCATCTAGATGGCGTACAGTAACCGCAATTTCAACAAATATTTAGGTGCTGATCCAGAATTCATGGTAGTCCCTACAATCATGGTTGCTTGGGGTCTCGTTATGACCTTGACGTGCCTCGTGAACACGTATCAGGGACTCGTTGTGTAAGAGTTCTAACCATAACGCGAGACGACCATAATCGCTGACGCTGGTTCGGTTGTGTCTAGTGCCCGAGCTTTCCTTGGTCTGACAGAGGCTGGCTTGTTCCCTGGCGTGGCTTACCACCTCTCAATTTGGTATCCGCGCGTTAAGCGGGCAAAACGTTTTGCAATATTTTACTCCGCTGCAACTTTGTCAGGTGCATTCGGTGGCCTTTTGGCGTGGGTCTGCTTTCTCGCCTTTAGTACCACATGTCACTCATGCATTAACAGTTATGGCATCGAACAAATGGACGGGTAAGCGGTACTTTCCAGGCATGTTCATGGCATCAGTTCAACTCACTCTTCCCTGCAGGATCGGTGGTCTCCGTGGCTGGCAATGGATCGTGAGTTATCCCCGAGAACCTCCACGATGTCATGTGCTGATCTTAGGTTACAAGTTCTGCCTGGAAGGCGTTTGTGAGTCCCAAATCATGGCTCGACAGTGATGGGTGATGTACATCACTGCAGTGACGGTGCTGGTCGCCTTCGCTGCTTTCTTCCTCATGGACGATGTTCGTGCGTTCAAGAATCTAGTCTTTTATCACTGTTAACTTCCGTCCAGTACCCAGAAACGGCATCGTTTTTGACAGAGACCGAGAAGCACACTCTCATTGAATTGCTGAAGGCTGACTCGCAGCACCTTGCAACACATTTCAGCGTTCGGTTCGTTCTGCAGGCTCTCAAGGACTACAGAACCTACCTTCAATTTGCTATCCATCTTGGGTAGGTCGTTCATAAGACTCGCTATACCTCTGACGTCTCTTCTGATGTCTTACATTAGTATGCTGGTCCCCGCATATGCTATGTCACTCTTTATGCCGACCATCATAAACGAGCTCGGTTTCTCTGCTGCAAATGCCCAGCTTCTCTCCATTCCTCCGTTCGCTGCTGGTTGTATATCCACGGTCCTGGTCGGAATAAGTTCCGACAAGTACCAACTTCGTGGACCGTTCATCATCGGGCCTGCTTTCATTGCGTTGGTGGGTTACATTGTTCTATACACCCAAACGCACCCCGGTGCATCATACACGGGCACCGTCCTTGTCGCCATGGGGGTTTACCCAACCGTACCCGTCATACTCGCATGGGCCAGCTCAAATGTGGGAGGTGACACTAAGCGCGGGGTTGCCTTCGCGATGGTCATTGGATTTGCAAACCTAGGAGGGTGCGTGTCATATATATCACACGTCTCTCTTATATCGTGTTCTATTTGGTATGGATCTAACTGATTCATGAGTAGGGTATGTTCGGCGTTTATCTACCGCGATCCACCACGGTTCCATATCGGACATGGCACGATCATGGGGTGGCTCAGTTTTGCGTGAGTTTCTTCTTCTGCTAGACGTCATTGCCAATAATCGTTACCTCCCGATGAGGATAGGATACTTTTGTCTTCCTTTGCGATGTGGGATTACAATAGGCTCAACAAGCAAAAAGAGAAGGAGTGCATTGAAAGTGGGATCACTGGGGATCATAAGGAGGAATTCATGGACCTTGGGGACGAGAGTCCCCTGTTTAGGTATACGCTTTAGTTTTTCCAAAGGTTTACAATTGTTTTGTGGGCCCTTTTTTGTTGTCTTTTGGCCTATCAAGAAAGAAAGAAAAATGACGTCCTCTCATAACAGCATGTAGTCGTGTTTGCTTGGTCTGGACCAAATGATTGATATTTACTACATATATGTAGACTCGGTCTGTCTACTTTCCTACACGGTTCTTGAGTTCTCCAGCAGATTTGGTTACCTGGGGGTATGAGACTCCATAACAGTTGCAATGGAAGCAGAAGTCCGACCTTCAATATCATAAATTAGCTGTCCACGACGTTGCCATAGAGTTCAAGCAGTGTTCGTCCTAATACGGCCCCATTTCAATTTCCCTTCGTCTTTTCCTCGACCAGTGCCAGTACACAATAACATCCGCCGCCGCTGCTTTGTCTATGTATCCCTTTCCATATCCCGAATTCCCTGTCATCGGCATATATTCAAGTCGCTCGACCTTGGGAGATATTTTCAAACATCGTTGCGTTTTGCGGACGATATGATCACTGCTGAATATCACCGTCCCGAGGATGGCCTGGGGCTCTAAACCTCACCAGCGCCTGATCGGATGCAGTGAGAGTACTCTTTCAGCTTAGTGGGTATATACATACACATGTGTGGTTGCTGTTCGTTGCCGAGGAACATTGGCAATTGATCGGTCGGATCCCAGTACGTGGTTACTCGGAGCGGTAAGAGATTGAACTTGAAAGAAAAGTACACACATTAACCTTCTGCCACGGTAGTATCCCTACATGCAGAAATGGACGTTGTCCAAGGTCACGGCGTTCAATCTCGCCCACTGGCACATCAGCTCAGGCTGCTCAGCAGAGTCGTGCAGAAGAGGATACGTAAACCGTTAGCGTCTCCAAAATGATTTATGGGCGCTTTTTTGGGAGGCGTGGTCAACTGTAACTACGCCCTACCGTTTCGGGGAAGGAGACAACGATATGCTATGCGGGACTTAAACAACGGCCCTGAACACCCACCCCCCATCCGCGTTTCTGTCTCCTGCCATGCTTCAGTCATCCGATGACGACCTAAAGGTTGGCATTGGCATTCTCTGCCAGTGAGGCTGTCGTACTGACGGGACTTTGTCGTGTTATGTTGTCCACCATCCTCACTCGCTGATACGATAAAATATGAAGGCTTCCGTCGAAATTGCAGATAGCGCCAAGGACGCTGCGCGTCTTAGTAGAGAAGAATATGCCAAGATACTAAGAAAAGTAGATTGGCA
Organism: Harrya chromipes; assembly: GCA_038091155.1. NCBI lineage: Eukaryota > Fungi > Basidiomycota > Agaricomycetes > Boletales > Boletaceae > Harrya > Harrya chromipes. The sequence goes on from JBBPNX010001106.1 coordinate 7,450, forward strand.
TCTCCTGCCACTCGTCTCGCTCTTGTACCTTTTGTCATTCTTGTGAGTGACAGTTTCCCGATCGCCTCGAAATGACTGACTGATATCTCGCCTTTAGGGACCGCTCTAATGTCGGTAAGCATGATTTCACATTCTGACAATCGTCCACTGTTTATGCCAGATTTCAGCGAACGCCAAGATTGCGGGTATGGCGACCGATTTGAATCTTGTTGGGCTTAGATATAACACTGCAGCGGCGATTTTTTTTGTGCGTATTCACGCTGACAAATACATAATAATGAGCTTTGACTGACGCTGCTTAGATCCCGTACTGTTTCGGACAAATCCCATCGTACGCTTACTTGAAGGCCATGCTTGTTATACGACTCAAATAATGACTCGGATATTTGCAGGAACATCGTATTGAAAATTTTTCGACCATCTATATGGAGTATAGTGACATTTTCCTATATTGCCTCTGATTCTGACCCGACTTCTTAATACAGTACCTACGATCATGGTTGTCTGGGGTGTTGTCATGACCTTGATGTGTCTCGTAAAGACGTATCAAGGCCTCCTCGTGTAAGGTTTCGGAAAAACAGAGGATCATGATTACTGACGCGGATTTGGGTCGCGTCCAGTGCCCGAGTTTTCCTTGGTCTGGCGGAATCCGGGTTGTTCCCTGGCGTAACATACTACCTCTCGCTGTGGTACCCGCGCGCTGAGCGGGCGAAGCGTATCGCAATATTCTTCTCCGCTGCAACTGTGGCAGGTGCATTTGGCGGCATTCTCGCGTAAGGCTACGTTCTTGCATTCAATACAGGATACCGCTCATCCACACGAACAGGTACGCCATTGAAAAAATGGAAGGGTACGTTATATTTTCGAGGGACTCGGATGTCGATGTCATCACCCAAGCTTACTCTCCTGACAGGATCGGTGGCCTCCATGGATGGCAGTGGATTGTAGGTTATCCCCCCAAGAAAACTACGATGTTATGTGCTGATCCTGTGTTCCTAGTTCTGCCTGGAGGGAATTGGTACGCCTCCGGTCGTCGCTTAACAACGATGGATTGACGTACATCCGTGTAGTAACTGTGCTCATTGCTCTCGCTGGTTTCTTCGTTATGTATGATGTTCGTGCATACATGCATCCAGTCGTTTATCACTGCTCACTTCCATACAGTACCCAAACACAGCATCATTTTTGACAGAGACAGAAAGTCGGTGTCTCGTCGATGTGTTGAAGGCTGACTCTCAGCATCTTGCAACACATTTCGACTTCCGCTTCGTTCTGCAGGCTCTCAAGGATTACAAAACCTACCTTCAGTTTGGTATATATATTGGGTAGGTCAATAGCAAGACTTATTGTCCTTCTGCGGTTTTTTTGACGCCCTACGCCGCCCTGGCCAGTATTGTCGTCCCTGGATACGCCATCACATTGTTTACGCCAACCATCATCAATGAGCTCGGTTTCTCTGCTGCAAATGCACAGCTCCTCTCTGTCCCTCCATTCGTTGCGGGTTGCATATCTACTGTTCTTGTTGGGATCTACTCCGACAAGCATAAACGCCGTGGACCATTCGTGGTCGCCGCGGCATTCGTTGCCCTGGTTGGCTACATCGTACTATACACCCAAACAAAGCCTGGTCCATCGTATACGGGCACCGTACTCGCAGCAATAGGCGCTTTCCCACCAATACCCATCATACTCACATGGGCCAGCTCGAACGCGGGCGGAGACGTCAAGCGCGGCGTTGCACTCGCGGCGGTCATTGGGTTCGGAAACCTAGGCGGGTGAGTGCCAGCGACAATCTGATTTGTGGATTTGCTTAACTCGCGATGTAGGATATGTTCGGCGTTTATCTACCTCGACCCTCCACGGTTCCATATTGGACATGGCACAATCATGGGCTGGCTCAGTCTTTCGTAAGTTTCCCCTGTCATGACATCGTTAACGGTACCCTCATACGTTGATTGGGTTGCTGGCGTTGTGACGGGAATAGGATACTCTTGTCGTCCTTTGCGATGTGGGATTACAGCAGGATCAATAAGCAAAAGGAGAGGGAGTGCCGTGAACACGGGATCACCGAGGATCGCAAGGAGGAATTTAGGGACCTTGGGGACAAGAGTCCCCTGTTCCGGTATACGCTCTAGTTTTACCTCCCAACACTATGTGGCACACGAGCTTCCTTGCTCGTTTCTTCCATGATCAGGTTCCTGCCATTACTAAGACAGGTGATAAAGTTACATAGTGTAGAAGAGACGGTCATGTTGACCGTATGTTCGATTGCATTCAGATGAGATGATTCCAATTGAATAAGACAAGATTCTCGCCGTTGCCTTTCTTGCCTTTTCACCTTACCCTCGACCATCAGTCTCGCGCATCGAATATGGTAGGCTGATGCGAATAAGCACATATTACCTCCTACCGTGTTACACATGTTTGAAGCCAGGTGTAGCGACTCTATTTGTGACCAGTCCCTGCGTTTCATAAGTTGATTTGCGCGCCCTCCTGCCAGTGTTCATGCGCCCCGTGTCAGTTGATGGAAAGATGTCATGAACTACCCTGGACTGTGCCTATGGCTGGTTCGAGTTCGTTGGAATGTATGCGTCTTGGTCCAGGGCAGAACTGGTATGTACTGTATGCGCCTTGAACTTGACGCAGAACTATCATGAATGGCAACGCCATCGTTTGGATAACGGCTGACTCTCTGGAATCAACTTGGAGGATGATAAGACGAGCTAATGAAGGTGTAAATGGCGAAAACTCCGCATCAGTGGAAATCGAACGCAACACCAGGTCGAGTGATGTAAGAGATTGAATCTTAGCCCTCATTAACCCCATTATGACACGGACGATTGTGTGGGTCGAACTTTGTTCTCTCTGGGAATATGTCGGTGTTCTAATAAGATCCGATGTTCTTCAGCTGCTGGCAACTGTGAATTAACTTGGGAAGACTTGGAAGGGTCCCAGAAACCTGGTGACCCTGCAAATCTGTTTCTGCGATGAATAGCATTCCCGGTCCTGCCTGCCTGCTGCCACGCCGGAGCACGGCGGTAATTTCTAACATTTACTAAACCTTCTTGAAGTTGGTATCCGCTGGACGAGTGGACAGTGTGACCGTCAGTGAAGGAAAGGAAAGACTGAATCACGGATACTACAGATGGCAACCCCAGCTAAGCTGCGAGTTCAAATGTTAAGTTGCGACCATGGCTCAGGCTGTTGCGACGCGAACATTGATGAATAACGCCGCAGCTCTAGATCATCATGATGGTCGCCAGACCCACCTAGCGTGCGCGGAACGTGGATTGGATGGCACCCATTAAGGTGGGAACGGCGAGCACC
>JBBPNX010001107.1:0-10769 GCA_038091155.1 Harrya chromipes
CTCTTACGATAAAGAACCAAATACGTACAAACAAACTGTATACCGTATATAAGGAGAACTCCCTACGACGTTCTCCTTTAACTCAGTCAATCAAGTTCTTTCTTGATATACTGTTCAAGTCTTACTTCGAATCTCTCCAAGTGCTAGTGAGTCTCTTCCCTAGCCATAATCCTCTGATACCAGCGACTACTTGTCGAACTGGTAACCCTCAGCCTTACTCGTCTGAGGAGAAGCGCAACTACGCATTGCGTTAGGTTATGAGCCCCGGTTGAGCAGACCCCGACTCCACTTCTTTGCGCACTTCTTCTTACCTCCCTTTGTCGCCTCTGCTCTGCCATGGAGCCTTTCGAAGTTGCTTGGTTCACCCGCGTTCTTTACATGATCCTTCACGCGATCACTGTAATCAACAGTAGTCGACCGACGCATGTCTTTGACACCGTCGTCATCTACGCTCAGACTTCACTCGCGATCTGGTACTCGCTTATCCAGAACGCAGAGTCACCTTTTGGTTCTTTTTCTCTGGGGATGAACTGGCGTGTTGACAATATGTTCTACGTCCTTCATATAGGCTTAACCCGTCTGGAAATCCAACCGGTTAGACCTATTCCGCCACCCTCATCGGATCGGCGATCATCCCCACCTCTTCCTGCCACACAACCCTTGTGTGATCACACTCCCACCAGATCGACCTCCTCGACCTTGTACTTCCCTCCTCCCGTGGCGCCTCTCATCTTTGACGAGTCCACTCCTTGCAGAATTTGGAATTGTCAGCAACCTTATCGCGGCAACCCCTTCCATCGTGCTTGCCCCATCTGCAGGCACCATCTTGAGCTTGGACAGCGCTGCTACGGGAACTTTTTGGATTCTTCCCGGTGGCATCATTTAGTATTCTGGCACGGTACCTCTTTCAGGCACTTCAGGGACGATTTCGGCTTTAACCGCTTTCCTCCCTTTGTCCGTGGATCTTGACCGCTTTTCGGACAGGATCGTAGGAGATTTGAAAGGACACTTCGGTCCACTCGTATTAATCTTCTTCACTCACCGTCGCCTCCTCCCACTTCTCCTTCCCCTTCACCCTCTCTGACACTCGGGTCCAGTTTACCTGCTCTCGAGACTCCACCTGGCTCGCCTGAACCGATACCAACTCCGCCTCCTCCACTGTATACTTTGCCAAATGACCCACTCCTGGGAAATCCACTCTGCCAATCAACGCCAGAACTTGAGGGAAGGCATTCTCCTGATGGGGTACGACGAATTCGAGAACGCTCGAATCTGAAAACCAGAGATATATCTGTTACAGATCTCGGAGACAGATCTTCAAGTGTCGTTTACCGTCAACGATATGGGCTTCGAAACGCCTCAAGGCCATCGGTGTGCTGTGTTTCGGAATACAGTCCCACTCCCCCCGGTTCTCCTGCGGACCCCGATAGTCCATGATGGAGTCAAGTTCCCTTTCATCTACCAATCGAATCAGCTCCCACGCTTCCCGCTCTGGGCTCCTTCGAACCGGCTCGTTCAACCCTTCAAGTTGCAGACGGCCGAGACCCTTACCTTAGATGAAAGTATTCTCCCGACTTCTTACGCTTTCGAGGACGAGACCTTGTTCTCCGTCTATTCTGGTGCCGGATGGGCTTTTCCCTCCGCCACCTACGATACCACACCGGAAGCTTTTATCCATCATGCAGGTTACGAACACTTATGGAGGGACCATTTTCCGCCTTGCCCTTCACCCATTTCAAATCTTGACTATACCTTCGACGACCCCCATCTCCAGATCTGGGCCATCATGTGCTGGCAAAACCTTTGGATTGACCCGAACTCCTGGTACGATGAGGCAGCTATAGACAACCAACCTGCACCCTCGATGCAGAGATACCATCGCAGCTTTGATAAGGCCCAGCGACACTTATGGAAGTCTAAGTCCTCTTCAGCTCGCTTCTTGCGTATCCAGAAGGTACTCAAGAAAGGTACTGATGCACAGCGCACTTGCATGTATCAGATACTCGCCGACACCTCCCGTACTCAACGTACGGCAGCAGGTACCTCTACCAGGGAGAATCGGAGATTGTACTGTCGCAACCTTGCTTAAGGTAGTAACAAACGGACAATTGTACTTATATCTCTGTGTTTGTGTATGATTAGCAGGAACGAGCGAGAATGTTCTCGAACCAATAGAGGGGTTTTTCCTATAAATACTCTAGTCTGACGCTTACTCTGTTCTTTTCCTATTCAGAAATGTCTACTGCCACTTTTCCCAAATGGAACGAGATGAAACCCTCCGAGACCACCTTGAACAAAATCCCCAACCTGGAAGGTCAAGACACGTACTACAAATGGTCGAAGTGTGTCAAACAATTCTTCCACTCTGCGGGAATTCAAGGCTTCTTAGACCCTACCACCGGAGCCATCTCGGATACCATTTTAGTTGCAGATGAAGATGAATGGAAACTTACAGATCAACGGGCCCTTTCCTACCTTACCTTCACCTCCTCCATCGCGCTTTCAGATGAAGCACCAGACACATGGCGAACTTTCCGTCACACAGTCACCCCTGCCCATGGCAGTACTCCAGCCATCTACAAGACTTGCCTTTATAGCTTGACTTATGACTACTGGAAGTTGATGCAAGACCGCTTTTCTAATCGCGGCATAGCTGGTCAGTTCCTCGCATTCTCCAAAATCCTCCGAACCTGTATTACGGAGAGGAATGCCGCGGAAGACGTTACGAAGATGATCGAGCACTTCAATGCAATGGAAGAAGCTGGTGGTGCGCTCACAGAACCCCACAAGGCTATGCTCCTTCTTCACCAGCTACCTGACACGTTCGCCCCCCTCCGGTCCACCCTCATCCACACCAACGAGCTCAGCGATTTCACTGTTCAGAGTGTACTCGCCTCCATTCTTCGTGAAGCCGATATCTGCAAAGGACAGCAAGGACCTGTTACGATTTGCTATCGTTTTATTCTTTTTGTCTTCGTTTCCCTCCACGGTCTCCTCCGACTTACTCGCTTGACTTCGGTCTACCCCCTTCCCGTGGTTATCCCTTGTCTCCCTCGTCATGGACTCTTACCTTAGCTTTCGCACTCTACGTTCCCTGCCCTTGAGTGGATACCTTAGTCCCTAGCCTTGGTCCTCTACTATAACTAGTAGTCTTGTACACTCGTCCACACCTTTAGTGGTGTACTCAATCTACCTGAGTTTACTTGACTCCTCCTGCGTCCGTCGTCGACCTTCCAGTCTTCGACCGTCTCCCGGTTAGCGACCAGAACCTTTACTCCTTCGTCGTCTTCTGCTACAGGAAGACTCCCAGCCGTCGTGCGGCCAACCAAGGCATCATCCTCATCCTTCGTCCTTGCCCTTCGTCCCGCGTCTTTAGGTCGCACCCCCTTGCTCTTGTTCCAACACGTGGGTGAGTCATCGCCGCCGCGGAACCTGAAAACCCTCAGCCCTACGTCCTCGTGAGTCTCGTACTCAGTCCTGAGTCCACAGCAGCCTGCTTACGCAGCAACCGCAACAGGACCTACCCTCCAATCCCGCATCTCCGAGACACGCTCTCACTCACAACAATCCTCTGTTAACCGTACCAATGTCATTCAGAACGGCCCTCCACCCCAGAATAGGTGGAAGAAGCCCTTCAAGCCTAACCAGGCACGTGAAAATTCTGATAGACAACCCCCGGTGCCAAACGGCAATAGCCAACCACCGAGGAGAAACAACGATAACCGAGGAAAGAACAATGGTGTTCAGAGACGCCAGAATAAAGGAAAAGGTAGAGCGAACAAGGCTATCGCCTCTTCTTTTGCTACTGAACAAATCCCCGACCCCTACCACGGTCACATTGAAGAAGATTTCATCCTGCCTACGGCTTCTACGTCTCAGATCTCACCGGTTGAAGACCTTCTCATGGAGACTTCTGCCGAGATGAATGAATTCCACTTCGACTCGGATCATGCTGAACATGGATGGGATGACTCCTATATGGACATCTCACTGGATGCGGCTGGACCTTTGTCCAGGCCCTTTCGAAAGCGCAGCAACTCTTTTACCTTCTGAGGCACAGCCCTCGGAGTTGGCTGTCACGTTAGAGGAGGGTAAAAAGAAGAAGAAAGGAAACAAGAAAGCAGTTAAGGTTACAGTTGGTGGTTTAATGTTCGGACAGGCTTTACCAGGCAACGCCCGAGGCCCCCATATTCATGGACGCGCTCCTTCCTATATGGATTCATACGAACCCATAACCTTCCCTGGCCTGTGTCGAGGTGTTAACACTATGACCTGCCGGGAAGTGACCACGCCTGTTGTAACACCAACCAAGAATCATATCTTTGCTAGTGGCCTGTACACCGTGGGACACCCTAAGGACCCTACGCAGGATTATTGGATGATTGATAGTGGTTGCACTGACCACATCACCCCTTATCTAGACGATTTCTCGCACCTAGATACAGGAACATGAACCGCTTCTGTAGCGAATGGCTCGACTGTTGCCATGCATGGGCCGGGTAAAGTAATACTCCGACCCGATGGTCACGAGACCCTCATCCTTGACCGCGTTTGGTATGCTCCTCACACTGCCCACCGACTACTCTCTATCCCGACTCTTGCCTCCCAAGGCTACAAGACTCGGATCACAAACGGTGAAACCAGTATCTGGGACACCGACGACTCTTTGGTACTTCGGGCCTCTGCCCACTTCCCAGAGAACAACTTGCATTGGTTCAGGTCGTTGCTGATCGCTCCAGGCATTGTTGCATCGCTCACAACAAATGACTCTTATGACTTATGGCATCAGTGCCTTGGACACCCATCCCGGAATGCCCTTCAACATCTGTCACGGCATGCCTCTGGCGCTCCGTCCCTCCTTCCACCCTCGACCTCCTCCCCTTGTAAAGGCTGTGCTGAAGGCAAGATGTCTGACCGGTCTTACCAATTGTCGGACAAGCAGGCCCCTCGCCCTCTCACCCTTCTCCACACAGACCTCATGGGACCCTTTCCCAAAGAGTCCAGGCACCGGAAATGTTATATTCTCACCCTCATTGACGACTTCTCTGGCTTTGCATCGCTTTCGTTTCTTCAGGAGAAATCCCAGGTGTGCGCTTCTCTCGTTGCATTGATCTCTTTTCTCGAGACGCAGTCTGGTACTGCCGTCACCTCTGTGCGTTCAGATCGAGGAGGGGAATTCCTTGGAAAGGACGTACAATCGTTCTTCACCTCCAAAGGTATTCGTCACCAGACTTCTGTTCCCCACACTCCACAGCAAAATGGACGTGCAGAGAGGTTCAACTGCACCTTGATGGAGAAAGCCGAGTCTATGCGCCACCAGGCTTGCCTACCCGAGACCTTTTGGCAGGACGCTGCTGAAACTTCACTCCATATCTATAACAGGCAACCCATGCGCCGTCATGACTGGAAGACCCCCGTTGAGTTGTTCTCCGGCAAGTCACCTGATGTTTCCTACTTCCAAGTATTCAGATGTTCCACCTTCGTCTTTATACCACCAGAGATGAGAGCATCCAAACTCTCAGCCAAAGCCGAGGAAATGATTTTTATTGGATACAAGGTTGATACCAAAGGTTGGAGATTCTGGTCACAAACCAGACATCGTCAGTTCATCTCCACCAATGCCACCTTCAATGAGACTCGTTTTTTGTCATGTTCCAGAAAGACTAGAAGCAAACCGACCCTTATATCTGAAGAAATTACAGACGACCTTCCCGATGAACCCGTGGAACCGAGTATGGCCACTCGACCCCGGGAAACTATCATTGTACATACCGAGCACAGCATACCCCGTCCTCGTTCGCCATGTCCTAGACAACGGCATAGATCCTCTTCACCATCCAATAGCTCTCAAGACCCTTCACCTCGAAGACCAACTCCACCTAAACGATCACCTGCACCCTTCTTCCCATCATCTCCATCTATAATACCACCATCTTCACCATCATATAAACCATCACGCTCACCTTCACCGCTTACCCCACCATCAGAAACTCAATCTGAACCTCCTTCGCCAGCTCAGAAAGCAGAGAAGAGACTTCATTCACCAGGTAATACCGATAACGAATGATACAGGAAGCGAGACAAGGAAATAGGACTGTCACTACGACCATCCCCTTTACGCGTACCATGGTTACCACCTCGAAAAGCACCTGACCAATTTGAGTCTGATATCCGACACCTGCCTCATCAATATAGGCCAGAAGTCTATCAGTGAGTCGAACCTCGACGCTCAACTCGAATGGCCATGCCACATATAGTGCCAGACAACGCCTATGGGCAACGTCCACCTCTCCAGATCGAGAGAGAGCTTCAATCAGGTGATGCTTCCGTTCACGCTGAACCGGAGCAACCGGCTTCACAGCCGAGACCTACGAATGAAGATGAGGATATGGGACAGATGTATAGCAACCAATGAATGAGTTTTCACTTATCTGCCGCTATTACCCAGAATGTTCCTAAACAGTACAGGGATGTTCTGAAGCTTTCTCAGGATGATCAAAAGGCTTGGAAGATTGCGATGGACGATGAGTTCAAGTCCCTCACAGACCGAAAGGTTTGGACATTGACTGATCTCCCCAAAGGTCGTGTACCCATCAAAGGGAGATGGGTATATGTAATCAAAAGCGATGGCAGAAAGAAAGCCCGCTTCGTAGCCAAAGGCTTCACTCAGATCTTTGGTATAGATCATGAAGAAACCTTCGCACCTGTCACCAGGTTCGAGACCGTCCGCCTCCTTCTCGCTCTTACAGCTTTAGAAGACTGGGAGCTCAAGGCCCTTGATGTAAAGACCGCTTACCTATTTGGCGAGCTGAATGAAGAACTTTACATGGTCCAACCTGAAGGTTTCGTTCAATCGGGTCAAGAGACCAAGGTTTGTCGACTGAAGAAGTCCATATACAGACTCAAACAATCGGCGCTCGCCTGGAATAAACAACTCCACGCCTCGCTTATCAAACTCGGATTTAAACGCACGTTTGCAGATCCTGGAGTTTATTATCAACATATTGGCAAGCAGATTATCATACTTGTCTTTTATGTTGATGATGCTCTTTTTATGGGTAGTGACAAGACACTAGTCCTCAAGTACAAGAAACTCTTCATGGAACGATGGGAATCTAGAGACTTAGGAGCAGCCACAGAATATTTAGGAATGCAGATCACCAGGGATCGCTCTAAGCGAACTCTGAGACTTGACCAATCTGTTTATGCAGCAAAAGTAGCAGAACGATTCGGTCAAGTTAACGCCAAACCAGTGTCCACTCCCCTTCCTTCCAGCTATAATCCAACTCCCAACTCTTTAGACGCTGACGCGAAACTCTGAAGTCATTACCAGTCGGTCATTGGATCACTGCTTTATATCATGCTCGGGACACGACTAGGGAACTGCATGGGTATACCCACGGGTGTCCCAGTGCTTACCCATACCCGTACCCGTGGGAACGGGTACGGGTATGGGTATGGGTTGACCCACGGGTTGCCTGTCAAATGCAGCGAGACGAGGGGAGAAAGCGATGACGACACGACAACTGCGATAACGCGGTTATTGTGTCGTCGTTGTCATCCTCAGGCAAGGGAAGGGCGAGGAGAGGAGAGGAGAAGTAAGGCAAGGCAAGGTGAGGGTGACGACGACAAGGGCGACGAATAATGCGGTTATCATGTCGTCGTCGTCATCGTCAGGCGAGGAGGTGAGGAAGCAGGACGAGGCAAGAGGTGAGGCGAAGCAAAGGCGACAACGAGGAGGGTGACGACCGCATGACGACCACATTATCGCAGTTGTTGCGTCGTAGTCGTTGTTGTCATCAGGCGAGAGGCGAGGCGAAGGCAATGATGACGAAGATGAGGGCGAGGGCAACGATGACGTGACAACCGCGTTATAGCGGTTATTGCATCGTCGTCGTCATCGTCATCGTCAGGCGAGGTGAGGTGAGTGGCGAGTGGCAAGGCGAAAGCGACAAGGGTGACGATGACGACGTGACAACTGTTATAATGCGGTTATCGCATCGTCGTTGTCGTCAGGTGAGGTGCAAGGGAAGGGCAAGGCGAGGCGAGGCGAAGGCGACGACAATGACATGACAACCGCATTTTTGTGGTTATCGTGTTGTTGCCGTTGTCGTAACCGTCCTCAGGCAAGGTGCAAGGCAAGGGCGAGGCGAAGGCAATGAAGACAAGGTGCAAGGCAAGGGCGAGGTGAGGTGAGGCGAAGGCAACGACGATGAAGATGAGGGCGAGGGTGACGACCGCGTGATGACCGCATTATTGCGGTTGTCACGTCGTCGTCGTCATCGTCATCAGGCAAGAGGCGAGGCGAAGGCGACGAGGATGAAGATGAGGGCGAGGGCGACGACGACGTGACAACCGTGTTATAGCGGTTATCGCGTTGTTGTTGTTGTTGTTGTTGTTGTCAGGCGAGGTGAGGAAAGAGGAAAGAGGAAAGGCGAAAGCGACGAGGGCGAGGGTGAGGTGTAGGAGGGCAAGGTGAGGTCTTGTCGTTGTTGTCGTGCAACACCACAACTCGCTGTGTCGTCGCCATGTTGATCCGATGTCACATCGCTTCGTGTGCATCACTGTCGTTGTTGTTGTGCACAGGTAGTAGAGTTGCTGTAAGTTCCCACGGGTACCAGTACCCGTGGCTGCGGGTCCCGGGTTCGACACGGGTACACAGAATCCAACCCATACCCGTACCCGTGCAGTTCCCTAGCAGAAGGCGATCTACATAGTTCGCCATCTTGCGCAGACCACTAATCTGTGCATCACCTACTCGGCATATGGGCCAGACAATGGCATCATCACTTACTCTGATACAGATTGGGCAGGAGACATAGAGACCTCGCGGTCCACCACTGGTTACTCCATTTATCTAGCAAATGGAATCGTCTCGTGGCTCTCCAAACGACAGAAGAGAGTTCGCCTTTCCTCCACCGAAGCCAAATATTGTGGTATGATGGAATGTTGCAAGCAGATCCAATGGATACGCAACATGTTCAAGGAGATATCATTTCCTCTCCCTCCTGTCCCACTCTGCGCCAATAACCAAGATGCTATATTCCTCGCTTCGAACCCAGTTCAAGAAGGCCGCACGAAGCATGTGCGCATCCCGGAACACTACATCCGAGAAGCTGTAGAGTTTGGTGAAGTCGTCCTTTACTTCATTCCCACCAACCTTCAGTTTTCAGACATCTTTACCAAGAACCTTGGCAAGATCGCCTTCGAGCGTGGAAGAAAATGTCTCATGCTTTCCCCTCATTCCTGATGACAATGTTTCAAGTGAGGTGGTGTGTCGGGATTTGGGTATTCACTTTCAGAATTCCTATTCCATATGCCCAAATCCGGAACCCTAATTTTAGGTTACAGCAAACCGTTCTATAACATTGTATAGGTTTGCGTTTGGCCACGGCCAACTGCCTAATTAGGCAACTCTTTCCTTTTATGGAAATGGCCAATTACCTTTTATGGTAATCCCTTGACCTAGTCATCTGGCCATGAGTTGGCAGTCACTTCTCACATTACGTCATAGATAAGAAGCTTACTCAGCTATGCGATACTCACGTATCTTTAGTCATCCCATATGACTCATACCTTATCGCATGACTCATACTTATCTCTTATCTTCTTATCTCTTTATCTTTCACCCTTAAATGGACTCTTATGATAAAGAACCAAATACGTACAAACAAACTGTATAACGTATATAAGGAGAACTCCCTACGACGTTCTCCTTTAACCCAGTCAATCAAGTTCTTTCTTGATATACTTTTCAAGTCTTACTTCGAATCTCTCCAAGTGCTAGTGAGTCTCTTCCCTAGCCATAATCCTCTGATACCAGCAACTGCTCGTCAAACTGGTAACCCTCAGTCTTACTCGTCTGAGGAGAAGCGCAACTACGCATTGCGTTAGTCTTACCTCCGTCTTCTGATGACATCAAGGACACAATTTGTGTTGTGTTCAGTGGAGGTTCTTCTCCTTCCACTGCTGCTGCTTTGAAATGATTCAAACCTCTTTTAGTTCGGAAATCTTGAGTACAAAAGTTGATTGAATTTCTCGTGCAGAATAATGAGTGGTACAAATCCAAAGGTATTACGTTCAGTCATGCAAATCTTCACAATCTATTTCCCCAAAAGAGTGCTGATGAGGATGAAAGTGTGCTTCGTGGATTGCAGGTTCATCATCTCAAAGAAGACAATACGTGTGTGACCGATATCTGGGTCAATGTTAGAGACCGTACAACTCTGGGTTGCCAACTCCAGAACTCCAGAGTTGAAATGTTTGGACAGGACTCGGCTTCAGCTTATGTGCTGCACTCTTGTCCCAGTTGGTCCCGGATTTATGGAGGGTCGGGGGTTGGAGGTCAGAGTGACTAACACATGAAGTGTAGTCCGAGTCAAGAGGACAGAAGACTGTCAAGGTCTGTTGGAGGAACTCGGAGATGAGTCATTGTTGTGATATGATGGCCACAGTATATGGGTCGCTCGACTAACGGCACTCTGAGTGATAGCTAACCCAACCACAAGAAGATAGAACGATAGTGTTGTCTCTGGATACCAATAGACGTAGGACAAAGGAAATCAGGAACGACTGGACTTAGTCAACTAACCAATGCACTATTGTTACGTTTCACTTTTTCTTTTCACTTCGTCTTCGTCCTTCGTCTTCACTCAGACTACGCCTTCGTTGCCGCATAGGCCGTTAGGGTCTCGCTTATGCCATTGCCCTTGACCCACACTAATTCCATCATGTTCCACAGACATTCTACGTTACTCATCGTGCTCACG
>JBBPNX010001108.1:0-10765 GCA_038091155.1 Harrya chromipes
CAAAGCGTACATACTTCATTCCATACACTTGTAGTTTAGGGCTAGGGTTATGCATTATTGTGTTTAGTCATAACTAATGTAAAACATGCAAACATGCGGACAGTTTTTTGAGCCACTGTACTTCGGCTTATGCAACTCCCCTGCCACGTTCCAATGTATGATGAACGAAATCTTTGCCGACATGGAAGGCGTATGCGTCGTCTATATCGATGACATTATGATATTCACAAAAACAGACAATCAGGAAGAGCACGATAAGATCGTAAAAGAAGTCCTGCGACGATTACATGAGAACAATCTCTTCATTAAGCCAGAAAAATGCTACATTTCATGCAAAGAAGTTGAATTCCTCGGTATGATTGTAGGGACAGAGGGCATCTCCATGGACCAAGAAAAAGTCAAAGCTATTCTTGAATGGCCCATTCCGCCTAACGTAAAACAAGTTAGATCATTCCTCGGACTTGCCAACTTCTATCGACGCTTCATCAAAGACTATGCCAAAATCGCTTGACCCTTACATGATCTCATGAAGAAAGAAACACAATTCCTTTGGTCGACCCAATGTGACAAAGCGTTCGAAACGCTAAAGAAAGCATTCACTACAGCTCCCGTACTCGCATTCCCAGAGAATGATTGCTGATATTGCTTAGAAAGCGATGCTTCTGACTTTGCCACCGGGACTGCGCTCTCGCTTGAAAAAGAAAGAAATGGCACCCTGTCGCTTACTCTTCCCATGCCATGACACCAGAAGAACGTAACTACCCAATAGCAGATAAGGAAATGTTGAGTGTTATCCGATCGCTAGAATTATGGAGACACTATCTCGAAGGAACCCAATATGAATTCAAAATATGGAACGACCATCAGAACCTTCAGTGGTTTATGACACGACAAGACCTCAATCGCCAACAAGCATGTTGGGCACAATACTTATCTAGGTTCAATTTCAAATGGTGCCATAAAGCCGGTATCACTATGGGAAAAGCAGATGCCCTATCAAGAAGAGACGATCACATGGAAGGAATAGAAGATGACAATAAAGGAATATTGGTCATCCCTCCTGAACAAATACAAGTCATGATCAAGGACGATGGAGACCGTCTTGAGAAAAGAATCTTCAATGCCACAACACGACTACAAGAATCAGAAGTTATGCTCTTATGTAAAGAAAAGAATATATGCGAAGAACGAAACGGCATGCTCTATACTTCTGATGGACACTTGTACGTACCAGATGATGAAGAACTCAAAATGGACATATTACGATTACATCATGACTCCCCTATCGCCGGACACCCCGGACATGAGAAAACGCTAGAACTAATCTCACGTTCATACTTTTGGCCTGGACTCTCAAAGCTATGCAAAGATTATGTATCACGATGTGAACGATGTGCACGCTTCAAAGGATCAAATCAAGCACCTGCAGGAAAATTACAACCCTTAGAGGTCGCTGATACCCCTTGGCAACACATCTCTGCAGACTTCATTACAGACCTTCCCCCTTCTCACGGTTATGATTCCATTCTCACAGTAGTTGACCGCTTCTCGAAAGAAGTAGAATTCATCCCATGCACTAAGAATACTTCGGCTCTTGACACAGCCAAACTCTATATGAACAACGTATGGAAACATCATGGTCTTCTTTCTTCTATCATTTCCGATCGCAGGCTGCAATTCGCATCACAGCTCATGAAATACATATGCAAATGCTTATCTATTACTCCTAAACTTTCTACTGCACATCACCCACAAACCGATGGACAAACAGAACGTCTGAATCGGGAAGTACAACAATATCTACGCATGTTCTGTATGGAGAACGCCTCAGAATGGTCTGATTGGCTCCCACTGGCACAATTCTCGTACAACAATAAGAAGCAGAGCTCTACAAAGTTCTCACCTTTCGAAGTCACACGTTCATACCTTTCACGTATGGGAATAGAACTAAAACAAACAAAAGCACCATCCATTTATGCTTACCTTTCTGATATGCAAACTAAACTCAAGCAAACACATGATAACATACTTACATCACAAAAACACATGAAAGAACAAGCGGATAAACACCGCTCTGACACCCCTTCTTATGAAAAAGGAGATAAAGTTTGGCTTAGCACCGATAATCTCCGGTTAACACGTGCATCAAGGAAGTTGTCTGAAAGATGGCTTGGACCCTATGAAGTCTTATCTATGAAAGGACCCAATGCAGTCGAACTTCGACTCCCACGATCTATGTGAATCCACCCTGTCATTAACATATCACGCATTAAACCATACAAAGAAAGACTACCTATGCAACCGGTTGACAGACCCGGACCAGTACATGTCACGGAAGATTGTGAAAACGAATATGAAGTTGACTACATATGCGACTCACGCTTGAAAGGACGAACACTTGAATACCTTGTTCATTGGAAAGGATACAATGAAGAAGATCACACATGGGAAAATCATAAAAATCTTACAAATGCACCCGATGCCGTTACAGCATTCCACCATACCCACCCTTCCTCTCCTAGGAAATTATGTATGACCCAAGCTTCTTTCAACTCACTCTTTACTCCCTATGAAAATATGACACATCACGAGTCTATCCCATTCAATCGCTTAGAACACAGCATTGATCATCTGGAGTCTGATCATCAGACGGGGGGTAGTGTTACAAACATACTTTTTCCAACGACATTCAGTCCTTACGATCGCTTCTATCCTTAACAACTTTCATCACTCTTCAACTTCATGTCTTTCAAGTCACATGAGTTGCTGACTAAGCAGGTCTAGACTCTTATCTCTTATCTATGATGTCATGCCTCATGTCAAAACACATGTTCTCTCATCATCCAATAGTGTATGTCTCTCTTATCTTTGCTTACTCATGCTTCTCTATCGGCCAATGGCCTTATTCCCTCTTATCTCTTACATAGCCGTATGTACAAATAGTTCCAAACACTTGTATAGTATATATAGAGTGAATACATCGCCCAAGGAACTTCAGTAAAGTTCTCTTGTGTTTTCCCCTTCATTGCTACCTGGGACAAGCGACTTGGATCTTTTCTCATTGTTATCATTCACACCCCTTCACAGCGATTCTAGATCCCTGGTGGGTTTAGGGTTGTTTCAACACATGTGTATCCTCCTTTAAGCATGTGCCAAGTAAAATGGCAATCCTGTGTCACAACAATGGGTGAATTGCCAAATGATGCTAACGGAAGCACACATTTGATATACTACTTGGCACCAACAATATATTGGTTGCCTCGGTCAAGGATGTCACTTGCCAGGTATGATTATGGGATACAACAATTGGGATAATACCACCAATGATGGAACCAGCTTCACTGTGTAACACAAGAATCCTCCCACCATTTCCCTATTTGCTTGTTTGTCCTCTTTTGACTTGACCTTTCATTTTTCTGGACTCAGCGTCATGTAGCCATCATCAGGTGCTTTTGAAGGCTGCCTCTTCCAAGTGGATTTGTGAGAGGACCCTGCAACAGTCGGCTTAGACACCGCAGAACGTGTTTGCTTGCGTAGTGGCACATGGGGTTTATCACTCATAACTGTGGACTCATCTGCTACTTTGTGTCACTTTGCTGACGGCAAGGCACTGCCAGCTCTGGCCTCCCAGGACTCTACTGTCAGCAGTGTATTGTTCTGCCTTGTATGATGCTGATTGAGATTTCCTTCATCGGAGTCCGAGTCAAACAAATCAGGTGCGAGACACTGAATGCTGCTGGGCTATGACAATGGTCATTTGTTGTCAGTGACACATTGGCTGACGTGTTTTAGGATCAATAGCAGGAGCTCATGCGGGTAGCAAGACAATGGTGTCTGCTAAAGACACTGAAATGGAATGGATACGACTGCAGTGATCACACACCGGGGCAAGGAGAGCTGGTGCTGTTCTGCCCCGCCTACCCACAACCTGGAATCAATGTAACGGTGACACCTGATACAGATTTCTCACATTGGAAATATACCCACACAGTGGTAATGGACAGAAATTTTAAGGCAGAGCACATGCATTGCTGGGAACCAAACAAGGATGTTTGGTTGATGGATGGCCTTGGATACATGCATCAGCAATTCATTGTCCATCTTGGCTGGACTTAGTGCTCTTAGCCGCTGTTAGAGACCA
The DNA here is from genome assembly GCA_038091155.1 of Harrya chromipes. NCBI lineage: Eukaryota > Fungi > Basidiomycota > Agaricomycetes > Boletales > Boletaceae > Harrya > Harrya chromipes. Next base: position 4,142 of record JBBPNX010001108.1, read on the forward strand.
TACAACTCCAGGTTGCCAACTCTGGAACTCCGGAGTTGAAGTATTCAGACAGGACTCGGCTTCAGCTTATGTGCTGCACCCTTGTCACAATTGGTCCAGGATTTACGGAGGATCATAAATCGGAGGTTGGAGTGACTAACACATGAAGTATAGTCGAGAAGGAGGAAGACCGTCAAGAGCTGTTGGAGGAACTCGGAGATGAGTCGTAGGGAAAACTAATATTCTGACTAAAGATTTACAGAGGTTGAAGTACTATGTTTATATACTGGAGGTCAGAGTTGGATTAGTAATGGAGAAATGGAGATGAATAAGAAACTGAGTAAGAGAGATAAACAGAAAAGTGATAACCGGAGTGGAGTCAGATATGTATGAAGCCGGAGCTGTGTTACTAAGCTAGACACAGGAATAAAATGTAGACTAGTACAAAAGAGGACAGAGATGAAATGGAGAACGTAACAGAAGTCTGGAGTCTTGGAGTTGTGTCTTGAGTGACAATTCAGAGTTTGTGTCTATGAGAGGCGGAGTTGCATCTGGAGGTATTGGAGTTGGAACAGATATGACAGTCGCTGAGAAAAAGTGTCAAAAGTGATCAAATTAGGTCAAGTCCACCGTGTAAGTGTGGTAAGTTGCCATATCAGTGTGGTAAATGTGGTTAAGTGTCAGCTAAGGCTGACGACAAATTGCTGATGTCGTTGCTGTTACAGATTTTCCCATAGATGATTGGCTATTGGTGACACCTCTTGAAGGCGACGGCAATGGCATGTTTTCTTTTTCTTTTACCCCTTACGATACTCCTTTATGTGACGGCTTCCCCATCTTAGACTCTTACTTTATGTGGCCTGATATGGACCACTTGATACCTTCTTCGATGACGGGTGGCTGGTTCGAGAGTAATCCCAATCAGTGGCTCTGATTCCAGAAGTGGCTCTCCGCTTCTCCTTACGGGTACCGCGGATTCCTTTCATTCTGTTCTGCGGGTCTCTATCTTTCCTTTCACGTATGTTTCTTCTTTCATATGCAGCTCTCCGCTTTCCTCATTTGGATGACTCCCTTTGGAACATCCTGTATTCGTACTACGGTCTTCCGTACGGACTCTGCTTCTCCTTCTGGATGCTTCCCATATCCAGACATATTCCTTTTATATCCACTTCTCTTTACGTATATAAGGCGCATCTCACCTTACATGTCCCTTAGCTAGTTCTGCGCAATTCAGCGTACTTCTAAGACTCCACTCGGTGTGAGACTTCTCCCTAATGGTCAAAGACCCTCAGCATTGCAGATCAAGGCCCTCTTCCTAACGGACGTTGCTGCCTTCGGATCCAATTCTCTTTTTGCTAGCCTAAGGTGTGGGTGAGACATCGCTGCCTGACAGCTAAGCTGGACCCAGTCTAGTGATTGTATGCTCCCGCATAACAAAAGAACTAGTTGAACTTTTGTCCTTGCTTCTATTGCAGAGGACCCGCACAAGCCCAACACGAAACGTATCAACCTTGCAACGTTGAACATAGACTCAGACAGTGAACCCAAAGAACCATCCTCCCCACTGTATGCCAATCCATATCAATCTGCATCTCCTGTTCATGCTCAAGCTTCTCATTCTTCTCAACCGCTGCGCCCTCCCTCCCGAGGTTTACCAAGCGTGCAAAGAATCATGGGAAGCTCCCGAAACCCCACCCCCTTTCATTTCGACCCACATTCCAACGAACAGACTCCTATCCCGTTCTCCCCTCCCCAAGAACCTTCTCCCATACCCACCCCCGGCGTCTCTTCCTCCTCCCAGATCCCCCTCCCCCATCACTGTAGACCAAGAAGACGACATGGGCAATGATGAACTCAAGGCTTGTCTCCCCGAAGACTTCAGCAGTAAAGGCGAAGACGCCAATAGGTGGTTGCAAGGCATGCTGCATTACTTCAGCATGAACGACAAGAAATATCCTGCACACGCCCAGGTTATTACGCTGCTCAACAAAATGAGCAAAGGACAAGGGACGGTATTTTCTGAAGGCTGGTACATGAAACTCAATTCTTACAACACCGACAAGACCACGGACAAGCAGATCCTCCTTGACCTCATCTTGTCGTTTAAAGATGCTTTTATCCCTGCCAACTTACAGGACAGAGCCTGCATGACCCTCCAAGACATACGAATGGAAGGAACTCCCTTTAATGGGAACTTTGATGTGTTTCAAACCGCTTTCCAACTTGAATCCGCCAGGAGCGGACTCACTGTGATGGTATGAAATGGAAGGTATCCTTTAGGATATCCCTTGACCATGCATGTGAGTGCTTGGTTGGAATGAATACCTCACCAGGAGTCGAGCGTAATTTATGGAGCGAGACAACTCTCTAGTCTTGTCTCCTTGGACAAAATTTTTTTTTTTTTTTTTTTTTTGGGTGAATCACAGTTATTGATAGGACTGGGGATCAACTATGATACATGGTACCTTATATACGTACAGGCTACCACTATTAGTAATCCAGTCCAGGGCGTAGGGTATAACAACGTGTAATCTGTGAGGATAGATAAGAAGGGAACTAACCAATAGCATAAGGAGCGTGAGTCTAGACCAGGAGGAATGAGGGGACAACGTGTAGGCCGGGAGGTAGGCTCGAGGCATGACATCATAGATAGGTAGAAGGTTTACCCGGGTCTAGGTCGTATCACGTGATGGGCGGGGCTAGACTGCTTAGTCAGCAAGTCACATGATCTGCTAAAGGTAATCAATTAGTGCAAGCGCAAGTGTGACAAGTCTTGCATTGCGAAGAAGGCGAAAGTATAAGAATGTTATGACAGATTCATAACACTCACAGACCAAGGGGTACTCAAGGACCTCCTTAAATGAGCTGTTTCTTCTCGCCTCACTATGATGATGAATGCTATCCCAGATGAACCCACCACCGCAGATGCCTGGCTTGCCAAAGCCTCGCAGTTCTACCACGCCATCATCAAAACTGAGCAGCTTTACAAAGGACACCACTCATACATCTCTTCTACCACTTTGGTAGTACCCTCCAGGTCTCGAGACTCAGACGCCATGGACGTCAATGCCATCAGACTCTCCCCTGCTGAACGAGTGGAGCACTTCTGGAACAATAAGTGCTTTATTTGCCACCAACCCGGGTGTCGGTCATTCAACCACTGGAAAGGATTGGGAACGCCGGGCAACAACCACCTACCACGCTATACTACTCCCCAGCGCCACCAACAAATTCATACCACAGAGAACATGGGAACTCAGGGATCTACAGTAGCACAACCACTATCAGGGGATCCCTTGGCTGCCTATGTAAAAGGCAGAGGGCTCAACTCTGAGGAGGCCCTACGCATGTTAAAGATATGTGTCGAAGAAGGACTTGATGAAGAAGGTCATCAAGTCAACCGCTTTACCTCTGCAGAGGAAAGCGCAGGTTTTTAGACCAAGGGCCTAGGACGGCGTCTAGCCCCTCTCATGTTATCTCCCCTGTATTTGTATCCCAAAGAGCCTCTAGAGCAATGTTGATCCCCATTTCACTCTATGCTCGGGAACAGGGAGAAATCGCTGACACCACCACACTCATAGATTCTGGAGCAACCAGATCTTTCATCGACATGGCCATCGCGAAGCGCCATCACATACCTCTCATATGACTGGAGAAACCTCTTTCTGCTAGCAACGTAGATGGAACTTGCAACAAAGCTGGCGAGATACGCTTCAAGGTCAAAGTGACCTTACGCTACTGTGATGTAGAGGACGAACAAGAACTCTTTGTCATCAATTGCGGCTCCCAGAATGTTATCCTGGGCATACCTTGGTTGATCGACATCAACCCCACCATCAACTGGGCTCAAGGACGGGTAACCATTCCCAACAGAGTCACCACACCCCGACACAATTCACCAATCGCGGAAGCACAGCGGTATCTAGTCCACTACCTCAAGTACAACCATCAAGACAGTCTCCGTTGTCTCCTCGACAAAGCCGCTGCGGCCGCTTTCCCAGACAACCCCCATGTTATCAGGAAGATCACTCTTTCTACCAAAATAGCCGTGGCTATCAAGAAAGAGAAACCCGAACTACCTCCACAATTTGCGGCCTATACATCAGTCTTCGAAGAACCCTCCAACGCCTTCATACCCCCATCCCACGACTTCAATCATGCCATAGAGCTCAAGGAGACCTTCACCCCATGATGTGCCAAGGTGTACCCGCTCAACCCTGCCAAGCGGACAGCTTGCCTTGATTTCATCGAGGAACACCTGAAGAAAGGGACTATCCACCACTCCAAGTCCCCTCAGGCCGCCCCCTTCTTCTTTGTCAACAAGAAGGATGGCAAGCTCCACCCCTGCCAGGATTATCAATACCTCAATGAGCACACCATCAAGAACACCTACCCACTCCCCCTCATCTCCGACCTCATGGATCGACTCAAGGGCTCCACCGTCTTTACGAAGATGGACATCCGTTGGGAATTCAACAATATCCACATCAAGGAGGGCGATCAATGGAAGGCCGCCTTCATCACCCCCTTCGGCCTCTTCAAACCCCTCATCATGTTCTTCGGGATGTGCAACGGCCCTCCCACCTTCCAAGCCTTTATGGACCACGTCTTTGGTGATATGATCGCCAAAGGGTGGTTGATCATCTACATGGATGATCTCTTAATCCACAGCAATGACCTCGCCCTACACGAGGAAGGCACTTGCCATGTTCTTGCTCATATGCAGGAACACCAGCTGCACTTGAAACTTGACAAGTGCTCTTTCAACATCACCAAGGTCGAGTACCTCGGTATGGTCATCAAGGATGGTCAGGTTCAGATGGACCTGACCAAGCTCTGCGCCATCCGCGACTGGGAGCACCCCACATCAGTAAAAGCAGTCTGATTGTAATGACCTGGTCACAACACTAAACACTAAAGCCTCAGGGATCACATCACGATCTGCACAAACAGATAAGAGAAGAGGTGAGAGAGAAGAGAAGGTTAGTCCTTGACTCAGGTCAGAGGAATGATCCAATGACCAAATGAATACGACTGGGGAAACGACTGTAGGTACAGGCAGGTACTTATACTGTTGGGCTATCTATGACTAAGCATGACTAATGAGACAGCAAGAATAGCCATTCAATGGCGTAAAAGGTGCTTATCAGCACGTGTAGAAAGCATGTCATATCTATGACATAGTGTGGGAGCGATCCAGTAAATCGGGAAGTGAAATAACCAGTATCTATAAAGGGAACCCTAACCCTAAAGTAGGATAAGGTTTAATGATAAGGGTTAAGTTAGGTAAAAGTCTTTGAAAATCATAACACTGATCGTTTATTGGATTTTGCAACTTCTACCGCAAGTTCATTCCGAACTTCTCTGAAATCGCCCACCCCCTCCATTCCCTCACTCAGAAATCATCTGAGTGGCAGTGGGGCTCAGACCAACAATTTGCCTTCCAGTCGCTCAAGGATGCATTCCTCTCCAACCCGGTCCTCCATATGCCAGACCCCTCTCGTCCGTTCCATGTCATGACGGACGCCTCTCTTGTCGCCTCCAGCGCAGTCCTTATGCAGAGAGACTCCAATGGTGACCTCCACCCCTGTGCTTATTTCTCAGAAACATTCTCTCCCGCAGAACGCAACTATGACATCTACAACCGCGAACTCCTCGCCATCATCTGCGCCCTCAAAGAATGGCACCAATATCTTTCTGGCACCCCCCATACTGTCACCATCATGACAGATCACAAGAACTTGACTTACTTCAAGCAACCTCGTGCCCTCTCCTGCCGCCATGCCCGCTGGATGCTTTTCCTCCAGGACTTTGATTTGCTCTTCGAGCATCAAGCTGCCTCGAAGATGGGCCCTGCTGACGCTCTCTCCTGCCGTGACGACGTTGATACCTCCCGCAACAATCAGGATGTCACTCTCCTCGCCCCGGAGCTCTTCCTCCAGTCACTGGATGTACATCTGGCAGAGAAAATCACCAACTCCACACCCTCCGACCCCCTAGTCCTTGAGGCTATTGCAGCCACCCAGTGCGGAACTTCGCTCTTCCCCCGTGTCTCCCTCGCGGATTGGACCTTCCACAACGGGGCCCTCTACTTCAAGGGTCGCCTCTACGTTCCTGCCCCCGCTTGTCAGGACCTGGTCCACTCTATCCACACCTCCGCTGCTGGTGGTCACCAGGGATACTACCGCCTCCTCCACCTCCTCCAATGGGACTATTGGTGTTACAGATTTCCCTATAGACGATTGGCTATCGGTGACACCTCTTGAAGGCGACGGCAATGGCACATTTTTTTTTTCTTTTACCCCTCACGATACTCCTTTACGCGACGGCTGTCCCGTCCTAGACTCCTACTTTACGTGGCCGGATGTCGACCACTCTATACCTTCTTCGATGACGGGTGGCTGGTTCGAGAGCAATCCCGATCAGTGGCTCTGATTCCAGAAGTGGCTCTCCGCTTCTCCTTACGAGTACCGCGGATTCCTTCCTTCCGCTCCACGGATCTCCATATTACCTTTTACGTATGTTTCCTCTTTCGTACGCGGCTCTCCGCCTTCCTCTTTCGGATGACTCCTTCGGGACATCCTGTATTCGTAGTGCGGTCTTCCGTACGGACTCCCGCTTCTCCTTCTGGATACTTTCTATATC
>JBBPNX010001109.1:0-10732 GCA_038091155.1 Harrya chromipes
TGCTTAAGATTTCGGTGTTTGAATTTATGTGTACAGCCACTCGGAGTCATCCGACGCACAAAATTCTACCAAGTCAATGTACTAGGATATAGCCTCACACTCGAAGCGGAGGCGTGTAGGAGCCTGGTTGTACACGTGTGAGATAACAATAATAGTAGCCAATGGCATAAAGGGAGCTTATCAGAAGTATGACGTAGTGTGAGAACGAACCGGTAAAGATAGAAGGCGAAGTAACCGGGTCTGGAACGATCTGGCCAAAGGAAGTCTAGACCAGTATCTATAAAGGGAACCATAAGTTGGGGTAGGGGGTTTAAGTTAGGTTAAAGTCTTTGAAAATCGTAACAGTCGGTGACTGAGGTAGAGGCGTGTCGAAATGAAGCTTATCTACCCGTGATTAAGTAATCCGGTAATGTCCGAGTGAGTCCGTTTGACTACAGTATAGTACGAAGAATATTAATGCAACACTCCCTCCTCAAACGGACGGGTGTAATCCTAGTTCGTGCGCGAAATGCTTAGCTTTAATGCTAGGTAGTGCTTTAGTAAGAGTATCCGCAATCATGTTCGTCGAAGGACAATAGAGAAAAGAAATAGAACCATTTTCGACACTGAAACGAATAAAATGGTAACGAATGTCAATATGTTTCATGCGTGCGTGATAACTACCGTCGCGTGTTAACGCAATAGCCGATTGGTTGTCGCCGTAGAGAGTCGTTGGGCGCATGAGGGGTTGAAACATCTCGCCAATGAGTCGTCGAAGCCAGATTGCTTCTTTAGCGGCGTGCGTGGCGGCAACGTACTCGGATTCGGCCGTAGAGAGCGTAACGAGCTCTTGTTTCTTCGATCCCCAGAGGATAGCTCCCCCATCGATGAGGAAAGCGAAACCAGTAATGGCATGTCGGTGCTCCTGTGTGGCGCCGTCTGCGTCAACGTATCCGACCAAACCTTTCGTCTGAGTACCGAATGTGAGCGCAAGCGTTTTAGTTCCGGTGAGGTATTTGTAAATTCGCTTCACTGCCTCCCAATGGTCCCATCCGGGGTTGTTGTTGAATTGAGCTACAAAAGACGTAGCGAACGCGATGTCGGGTCGAGTACCGGTGGCAAGATGAATCAACGATCCGACCGCCTGATGATAAGGGATATTGCGCATACACGCTATCTCGCTTGTAGTCTTCGGTGATTGCTTGTCCGAGAGTTGAACGTGCGGGTCGAGTGGTATAGAAACCGGTTTGACATCTGTGAAGTTGTACTTGGCGAGAATCGCGTTAATGTAAGGTTCTTGGGAGAGAGAAATGGTATGCTTGTCGCGATCTCTTGTAACCTTCATCCCTAGTAACCAACTGATCGGACCCAAGTCGGTAATCCGAAAGCGTGTCCCGATTTCGTCTTTGAATGCTTTTATGACCTCTGATGAGCTCCTGGTGACCGTACAGTCGTCCACATGTGAAGCTAAAATGAGGATGTGTTCGGCGATAATTGCAACGAACACTCCCCAGTCCGCTTCCATCCGGGTGAAACCTAAGTCCTGAAGCGTACCGTATAAGCGTTGGTACCACTTCAGTGCTCCTTGCTTAGAGCCGTAAAGGGCGACACAGAGTCGCGCGACAAGATCATGACCTTGTTTATTGAAGCCCGGTGGGAGTTCCATGTAGATGACTTCGTCGTCGTCCAGTTTGCCGTTGAGAAACGCACTATGGAAATCGAATACATCAATATCCCAATTTTGACGTGCTGCGATTGCCAGAATAAGTCGCAGTGAGGCGAGTCGGGCGACTGGAGCATAAGTTTCGTGGTAGTCAACGCCGTATTGTTGGGTAAAGCCGCGAGCTACTAAACGCGCTTTATATTTGTCGATCTCGCCCGCAGCGTTCTTCTTTATCTTGAAGACCCACTTGCAGCTCACGACATTGGTGTTTGTAGGACGTTCGACCACATTCCAGGTGTGTGCGTCGTCAAGGCTTTTCAATTCGGCGTTGATGGCTTCCTCCCACTTTGGCCAGTCCGGTCGGGTTTTGGCTTCATCGATCGTTGTTGGTTCTAAGCCCTCGGCTTCTGTATTCCCAGTAAGCAGCGCAAACACTGCATTTTCATCGTCTAATTCCCACGCTGATGAAGCGTGTCCATCTTCAACACCTTCCACCACGACGGCTCGTATGCCCTTAGGTGGGTCACCTCTCTTACCATCGTGAGTCCCTTCTCCATTTCGTAGCATTCGAAGGTAGTTGGATTCGGTGCGTTGACGAGCTGATCACCGCAGATCCAATGGATTTTCGACGGTGTTGGGCACAGGTGGTAAGACAGGTGGTAAGACGGGTGGTAAGACGGGTGGTGGTTGAGCGTTGGTCGCGGGTGCTGTCGCTGGTGCTGGTACGTTGTTGGGTTTGGTAGCTGGGTCTGTCTGATTTGTGTTACCCTTGCTAGCGTCGTTGTCTAGTCGTACTGAGACCAGTGCGTCGTCTCGTTGGAATGTGACGTTGCGCTCAACAACTACAGCGTGCCGATCAGGTAAGTAGATTCGATGTGCTGTAGATTCAGCATCAAATCCAACCCAATGACCTTCTTTAGCTCGTTCGTCAAGTTTCGATCCCGAGCGATCAAGGATCCAGCACTTCGCTCCCCAGGGTGGTAGGTCCCCCAAGTCGGGTTTCTTCCTGTATAGCATTTCATAGGGTGTTTTTCCGTCCAGTGCCCTGGTAGCTGACCTGTTCTTTACCCAAACGACATGCAAGAGTGCTTCCCCCCACAGGTTTTTGGGTAATCCACTTGTGTGTAGGGTGGTGCGTACACGTTCCACAAGAGTTCGGTTCAATCGTTCAGCAACTCCGTTATGTTCCGGTGTATCGTGAGTGGTGAGTTTTCATTCTGTTCCGTTGGACTTTAAATGACGAGTGAATTCGTCGGATAGATACTCCCCCCCACGATCAGAACGAAGCCGTTTTACTGGAGTCTCGTGCTGCGTCTTCAGCCAGGACTCGAACTCGAGGTAAGCTTGAAACGTGTCTGATTTGGCGTGCATAAGGTTCATGCGTGTATAGCGCGTGTGATCATCGGTGAAGGAGCAGTAGTAGCTCCGCTTTCCAGGAGTTTGGACAGGTGAAGGTCCCCAGACATCGGTATGTATCTCCTCGCCGAGTTTCTCCGTTCGGCTGGGATCACGGACCTTCCCGATAGGTTTTCGAGTTGCCTTTCCATACTCGCAAGAAGTGCATTGACCCATCGTAGCGTTTTCAGGGTCCAATGTTACACCAGTGATCATTCCTTTCGACAACATGTCATGAATCGTCCCCACTCCAATATGGGACAACCGGGCGTGAAGATCTTCCATGGTAAGTCGTCTTTCTCCTTTTGCTGTTGCTGCGGTCACCGAATAATCATGTTGTGTTTTGTATAGACCGTTTGCAACTGTGACTTGGCCTAGGAGACGACGTTCCGTGTCGAAGATCTGACACATCCCTCCATCGAAGACCACTCGACAACCTGCCCCTGCTAAACGGCTAATGGATACGAGAGTGACTCGCATAGTTGGCACATATAGGACATCCTTCAAGAGGATTCGCGACCGAGTGTTCCCATTAGGCAGATAGATAGGTAAGTCCCCTCGTCCGATCGCGTTGAACGTTCCGTTATCCGCTCCCCTGATTGGCTTGGGTGGGATACTGACAAAGTTTAGGAATCGTTCACGGCACGGTGAAAGGTGTTGCGAGGCACCACTATCGTATAGCTCAGGGACGTTATCGTTTCGGGCTAGGAAGGCATTGACGTCATCTTTGGTAGGTGACTCGGCGAGCCAGGCGCTGTCAGGCTGGTTGTTGTCGCTAGTAGTTGCGTTCGCGGAGGCTGACGATTTACTTTTGCTTTTGTCGTCTTTAGCCTTCTTTCCGCGTGGCTTCCACCCTTTAGGCGCTTGACCAGCTTTTCCGCCGCCTTCTTCCCAGCAGTCTGAATTCCTGTGGCCAGACCAACCGCAGTTATAGCAGTCGCCGCCAAATTTCTTTCCTTTCCCCTTTCCTTTCTTGGACAACACGTCGGCACCGAAAGCTGCGTCCTCGCTCGAGGAGTTCTTTCCTTTTCCCCCGTTCTGAAGCGTAAGTCGTTCATATTCTTCCAGCACGATGTCCATCAGATCGTCTGATGTGATGGTAGTGCCTTGTAGGCGCATCGTGGAGGATAACGCAGCGAGTCCAGGGTTGTACAAGCGTGGTAGTGACGCATATATGATGTTAAAGAGGTCCTTGTCGGTGACCGGGCGTCCAATAGAGGCTAAGTCCTCACGAAGCGCAATGATTCTCTCTATATGCGCGCGTGCATCTCCTCCCTCCTTAAGCTTGAGTTCTCCTAGCTGACGACGCATCTCAGCGCCGACAACAAGAGATCGTTTCTCGAAGAGGTTGCAAAGAGTCATGAAGTACTCGTGAGCAGAGTTCTTGTTCACAAGACGAACAAAAATGGAGTTGGGAAGGGTGTTTGCGATCATGTGTCGCACTTTCGTGTCCTTTTCGGTCCAGGTCGCCAAGTCCTTGTCGTACTCAGCGACCAGTTTGACCTCATCGGGAGTGGTTGCCGTCCATCCAGCCAGGTTTCCGGTCGCTGGATCCGTGGGCTTCTTCTTGCTGCCATCGAGGTACCCAGCTAGTCCTCGGCTACTGGTAGCAAGCTGGAGTCGGACCTTCCAAGTGGTCCACTCCTTGCCGGACGCGTCAAGCTTTGGTAGCTTGACCTCCTCTGTCGTAGTACTAGACATTCAGTGAATGTATGCGGCGCGTTGACACGAATATATGCGATGATCTTAGATTAGAGCGTCAGGGCTCATAACCTGTAGGAATATACTCAGTACACGACGGAGTCGGTGACTATTGTATTGCACACCTGTAGGAATATACTACAGAATGTAAGTAAGAAGTACGAAGCATGAATAGGAGTATCGTAAGGGGTAAAAGAAAAAGAAAACGTGCCATTGCCGTCGCCTTCTAGAGGCGTCACCAATAGCCAATCGTCTATAGGGAAATCCGTAACATCATGAGGACGAAGGGTTGAGGGTTCTCAGGTTCCACGGCAGCAATGACTCACCCACGCGTTGGAACAAGAGCAAAGGGGTGCGACCTAAAGACATGGGACGAAGGATGAGGAGTTAACCTCCCAAGGATGAAGTCGATGCTTCGGGTGGTCACGCGACAACCGGGAGTCTTCCTGTTGCGGAAGACAACAAAGGAGTAAGGGTTCTGGTCACTAACCAGGAGACAGTGTTACGCGAGAGTGTACAATCACTAGACATGAAGCAGCTTAGCTGTCAGGCAGCAATATCTCACCCACACCTTAGGCTAGCAGAATGAAATGTGGATCCGAAGGCAGCAATGTCCGTTAGGAAGAGGGCCTTGATCCGCAATGCTGAGGGTCTTCAACCGTTAGGGAGAAGTCTCACACCGAGTGGAGTCTTAGAAGTATGCTGAATTGTGCAGAACTAGCTAAGGAACATAGGAAGGCGGGAAGCGCCTTATATACGTAAAGAGACGTGGATATAAGTGAAATAGGCTGGATATGGAAAGCATCCAGAAGGAGAAGTGGGTGTCTGTATGGAAGACCGTAGTATAAATACAGGATGTTCTGAAAGGAGTCATCCGAAAGAGGAAAGCGGAGAGCCGCGTACAAAAGGGGGAAACATACGTAAAAGGAAGATCGAGATCCGCAGAATGGATCAAAGGAATCCGTGGTACCCATAAGGGGAAGTGGAGAGCCGCTTCCAGAATCAGAGCCACTGATTGGGATTACTGTTACGGATTTCCCTATAGACGATTGGCTATCGGCAACGCCTCTTGAAGGCGACGGCAATGGCACTTTTTCTTTTTCTTTTACTCCTTACGATACTCCTTTACACAATGGTTTCCCTGTCTTAGACGCATACTTTATGTGGCCCAATGTGGACCACTCGATTCCCTCTTTGATGACGGGTGGCTGGTTTGAGAGTAATCCCGATCAGTGGCTCTGATTCTGGAAGTGGCTCTCCGCTTCCCCTTATGGGTACCACGGATTCCTTTGATCCATTCTGCAGATCTCGATCTTCCTTTTACGTATGTCTCCTCTTTCGTACACGGCTCTCCGCTTTCCTCATTCGGATGACTCCCTTTGGAACATCCTGTATTTGTACTACAGTCTTCCGTACAGACCCTGCCTCTCCTTCTGGATGCATCCCATATCCAGCTATATCCTTTGATATCCACGTCTCTTTATGTATATAAGGCGCTTCTCGCCTTCCTATGTTCCTTAGCTAGTTCTGTGCAATTCAGCATACTTCTAAGACTCCACTCAGTGTGAGACTTCTCCCTAATGGTCGAAGACCCTCAGCATCGCAGATCAAGGCCCTCTTCCTAATGAACGTCACTGCCTTCAGATCCACACTTCGTTCTGCTAGCCTAAGGCATGGGTGAGACATCGCCGCCTAACAGCTAAGCTGCTTCACGTCTAGTGATTGTACGCTCCCACATAACAATTACTCTCGAACCAGCCACCCATCATCGAAGAGGGAATCAAGTGGTCCACATCAGGCCACGTAAAGTATGAGTCTAAGATGGGGAAACTGTCACATAAAGGAGTATCATAAGGGGTAAAAGAAAAAGAAAATGTGCCATTGCTGTTGCCTTCAAGAGGCATCACTGATAGCCAATTGTCTATAGGGAAATCCGTAACATTGAGGGAGGTGGGTCTGAAAATGCCTGCAGAGATGGTAATGGCAATGTTTGGATGAGTGGGGAGGGGGAAAGGGCATACAGAGTGATTTGATGGCGAGACCGACCACAACGTTGAGGGGCGACATTTGGAGGAGTGTGGATGCTGCACTGGACGTCAACAACTTAGTGGGGAGGGGGAAAGGGCATACAGAGCGATGTGATGGCAAGATCAACCACAACATTGAGTCAGCGATGTTTGGATGGAGCATGGACGCCGTGCTGGATGTTGACAATGTAGCAGAGAGAGGGAAAGTGTTACGGATTTCCCTATAGACGATTGGCTATTGGCGACGCCTCTAGAAGGCGACGGCAATGGCACATTTTCTTTTTCTTTTACTCCATATGATACTCCTTTACGCGACGGCTTCCCCGTCCTAGATTCCTACTTTACGTGGCCCGATGTGGACCACTCGATACCTTCTTTGATGACAGGTGGCTGGTTCAAGAGTAATCCTGATCAGTGGCTCTGATTCCAGAAGCGGCTCTCCGCTTCTCCTTATGGGTACCGTGGATTCCTTCCTTCCGCTCCACGGATCTCCACTTTACCTTTTACGTATGATTCCTCTTTTGTACGTGGCTCTCCGCTTTCCTCTTTCGGATGACTCCTTCGGGACATCCTGTATTCGTAGTGCGGTCTTCCGCATGGACTCCCGCTTCTCCTTCTGGATGCTTTCCATATCCAGATAGATTCCTCTTATATCCACATCTCTTTACGTATATAAGGGGCTTCCTCCCCTTCTATGTTCCTTAGCTAGTTCTGCGCAATTCAGCGTACTTCTAAGACTCCACTCAGTGTGAGACTTCTCCCTAACGGTCAAAGACCCTCAGCACTGCGGATCAAGGCCCTCTTCCTAACAGACGTCGCTGCCTTCGGATCTAGCTCGAGGGCGTGGGTGAGTCATCGCCACCTAAGAGTTAGCTGGTATGCAGTCTAGTGATTGTACGCTCTCGCGTAACAGAAAGGGTGTAGGGAATGATTTGATGGCAAGATGTTAACGCTAAGTGTAGTTACACTATGTTCGACTCAGGGGTTCCTATGTTCAACTTGTGTTCAACTTGCATTCCCGCACTCAATCCTTGGAATGAAGCTTATCCTTGGAGAGGGAATGGAAGGGGGTTTGAAACGAACTCCCTTGGGTGTATTGGTTTGGCAGGAGAGGCATCTGATGGGTGTCAAGCAAGAGGTCACTTGTGTAAGGGGTGTGTCCAGGGTCCTTGGTGATGGGTCGGTTTCTGTTACGATTTTCAAAGACTTTAACCTAACTTAACTCCTTACCCTAACTTATGGTTCCCTTTATAGATACTGGTCTAGACTTCCTTTGACCAGATCGTTCCAGACCCGGTTACTTCGCTTCCTACTTTAACCAGTTCGCTCTCACACTACGTCATACTTCTGATAAGCTCCCTTATTGCCATTGGTTCCTATTATTGTTATCTTACACGTGTACAACACATTGCATCCTCATGGACACTTAGTCATCATTGTAGCCATAGTATATAAACCCTCATGTATCGTAGTCTTTCCCTCAGTCGTATTCATTTGGATTCACGGTGAAAGCCTGGTCTAACTGACTATAAGTCTTCCCCTCTACTCTCACATCTTCTATTGTTCTGTTTGCGCGGGCCTTGACGTGACCCCTGAGACGGTCCTTTGAGTGGTTCTTACAGTTTCTCGAGCGTGGCTCGGAGAGCAAAGGTAACCTGTTACGGATTTCTGCGGTTTACAACAGAAACCGGGATCGTATACTAAGCCCTCGTAAGACGGTAGCCCGCGCATACGAACGGGGCTATTTTCGTTTCTTTTTGATTCATTTCATCTGGGATTAGCCGTTTGCTAATGCCTTTGGACACTCACGGATTAGCTCTTCGTTTCGCTAATCACGGACATCAGGCTATACTTACGATAGCCTTTCAGACTTCCTTCCCCCGGGGATATTAGGACTCCACTTATGGATCCTCGAATACACCCTGACGCATGGAGGCTGTGCATCCCGATCGGATCTCACTCCATTTGGTATTTCCTTTTACACGCTAGCGGAACTCCGTTACGCGTCCGACACGCAACGCGTCTTTCTTGTTACACGCGACGCGATTGGTTTCCTTTTACACGCTACGTGTTATTTCCTTTTACACGCTACGCGTCGGTCCATGGTACGCGACACGCGCTCCTTCCTTATTCGCGCACGTGTCTTTCCTTTTACACGCTAACACGCGGCTTTCCTTTTTACGCGTACGCGTTCGTGTTCTTTCCTATTCCAGAGTACCCCTCCCGCCGAGCCATATGCTCGACTGTACTGTACCGCGCGGTCTCCTCCCCTTCCGGACGGATGACTCGACAGTTATCTCAATACATCCCCTTATGGGATATATCCACATACGGACACTGGACTCTTAGACAGTATAAATACCTGGTCTCTCGTATTGTAGCTCCCCAGCTAATTCTACGCACTTCTGCCTGGATTGTGGTTCCTTCAAGTGTGATCTCTGAGCTAGAGACCCCTTGTCGTATAGGACTCCGACGCTCTTCGAGTCTTTCGCTCAGTCTTTCTGTCACCGTTGCTTGGACAAGTTCCTCAGTCCATCGCACTCGCGTAACACCTCCTTGAGCTCATTGTCAGATCTCCTCCTTTGACATCCTTCATCTACGTTGTCGACCCACCAGTCTTCAATTGTCTCCCGGTTAGCAACTGGACTTCAACTCCCTTGTACCCTTCTGCTAGAGGAAGGCTCCCAGTCATTGTGCAACCAACCGATGCATCATCGTCATCCCTTGGAGGTTAGCCCCTCACTTCTCATCTTGCATCTTTAGGTCGCATTCCCCTTGCTCTTGTTCCTACACATGGGTGAGTCATCACTGCTGTGGAACTTGAGAACCCTCAACCCTTTGTGTAATGACCTTAGTCACAACACCAAACACAATGTCGCTTAGGGGATTGCAACACCTGCACAAACAGATAAGAGGAGAAGGTAATGAGAAGAGGGTCTTAGTCCTTGACTAAGGTCAGAGGAATGATCCAATAACCAAATGAATACGACTGGGGAAATGACTGTAGGTACAGGCAGGTACTTATACTGTTGGGCTATCTATGACTAAGCATGACTAATGAGATAGCAAGAATAGCCATCCAATGGCGTAAAGGGTGCTTATCAGCACGTGTAGAAAGCATGTCATATCTATGACGTAGTGTGGGAGCGATCCGGTGAATCAGGAAAGAGAAGTAACCAGTATCTAGAATGATCTGGCTAAGTCTAGGCCAGTATCTATAAAGGGAACCCTAACCCTAATGTAGGATAACGATAACGATAAGGGTTAAGTTAGATAAAAGTCTTTGAAAATCGTAACAAAACATGGTGTTCTGATTACATATTGGGAAGAAGATCTAGTCCATCAGGTATGTCCACCTGTTGTACACAGAAGGGGAATGAGGAGTCCCATAAGGTCCATATGAGAACAGTGGCCCAGGGAGTTCTAAAGGGACAATGTCATCAAGGTAGACGAACACTGAGTAGATGCTCAAGTCAGAGGAATGGAAATTTGTGACCCACACATAGAACATTGCTTCTCCAAGACATGAAGGGACTTGAGCTCGATCATGGCATGAACCTTGCCATGTGCATTAGGAGCAGGATGGGTGGGAACAAGGGCTCTTGTTATGAATCTGCATAACATTCCTTTCACTTTCGCCTTCTTCGCAATACAAGACTTGTCACACTTGCGCTTGCACTAATTAATTACCTTTAGCAGATCATGTGACTTGCTGACTAAGCAGTCTAGCCCCGCCCATCATGTGATACAGCCTAGACCCGGGTATTCCTTCACCCTATCTATGACGTCATGCCTTGAGCCTATCTCCTGGTATACATGTTGTCCCCTCATTCCTCTGGTCTAGACTATCGCTCTTTATGCTATTGGTTAGTATTCTTGCTATCTATGACATCACTCTTTACATGATACCCTATACCCTGGAACTGGATTACTAATAGTGGTTAGCTGTACGTATATAAGGCTTCCA
>JBBPNX010001110.1:0-10730 GCA_038091155.1 Harrya chromipes
GATCATAGAAGGGGAAGAAGCCCCTTTATATACGTAAAGAGAAGTGGATATAAACGGAATCTATCTGGATATGGGAAGCATCCAGAAGGAGAAGCGGGAGTCCATGCGGGAGACCACACTACGAATACAGGATGTCCCGAAGGAGTCATCCGAAAGAGGAAAGCGGAGAGCCGCGTACAAAAGAGGAAGCATATGTAGAAGGTAATGTGGAGATCCGTGGAGCGGAAGAAGGGAATCCACAGTACCTGTAAGGAGAAGCGGAGAGCCGCTTCTGGAATCAGAGCCACTGATCGGGATTGCTCTCGAACCAGCCACCCGTCATCGAAGAGGGTATGGAGTGGTCCACATCGGGCCAAGTAAAGTAGGAATCTAAGACGGGGAAGCCGTCGCGTAAAGGAGTATCGTATGGAGTGAAAGAAAAAGAAAACGTGCCATTGCCGTCGCCTTCAAGAGGCGTCGCCAATAGCCAATCGTCTATCGGGAAATCCGTAACAAGAGGAGAGATGAGAGAAGAGGAAGTTAGTCCTTGACGTCCGGCTGGGATAACCCAAGAACCAAATGAATACGACTGGGGAAAAGACAGAGAGTACAGGCAGGTACTTATACTGTTGCGCTACCTATGACTAAGCATGACTAATGAGATAGCAAAGATAGCCATCCAATGGCATAAAGGGTGCTTATCAGCACGTGTGAACAATGAGGTTTTATCTATGACGTAGTGTGGGAACAAACTGGCTAAGTCTAGGCCAGTATCTAAAAGGGGGACCCTAACCCTAGGTAAGGGTAAGGTTATGATAAGGGTTAAGTTAGGTAAAAGTCTTTGAAAATCGTAACACAGATAAGAGGAGAGTCAATGAGAAAAGGACTTGTAGTCAATTAGACCAGGCTTTCACTGTGAATCCAAATGAATACGACTGAGGGAAAGACTACGATACATGAAGGTTTATATACTATGGCTACAGTGATGACTAATCATCCATGAGGCAAATGCATGTTGTACACGTGTGAGATAACAATAATAGTAGCCAATGGCATAAAGGGAGCTTATCAGAAGTATGACGTAGTGTGAGAACGAACCGGTTAAAATAGAAGCCGAAGTAACTGGGTCTGGAACGATCTGGCCAAAGGAAGTCTAGACCAGTATCTATAAAGAGAACCATAAGTTAGGGTCAGAGGTTAAGTTAGGTTAAAGTCTTTGAAAATCGTAACAAGAAATCCTTGAAGGTCCTTGAGTTTCTTCGGCTGGGGCCAGTCCATGATGCCGTCAACTTTGCCTTTTTGAACTTCTACCCCCTCTTTAGATACGACCATCCCAAGAAAGTCAACCTTTTCTTTCAAAAAGAAGCACTTCTCGGGTTTAATAAATAAGTCATTCTCATGCAAGTGCAAGAGAACCTTTTTTATGATTGCCTCATGCTCAGCACGAGACTTATTTTTTGTAAATATTATGAAGTCGTCAATGTAAACAATGACGACATCCCACATATCGTTAAATATATTGTTGACCATTTGTTGGAAGGTGGCCGGAGAATTGCACATCCCAAAGTACATGACTATGGGTTCGTACGCTCCAAATGGCATAACAAAGGCACCTTTCCATTCATCACCTTCCTTTAGTCTTATGTTATTGTAACCCGATCTCAGATCAAGGGTCGTAAATAAGTCAGCACCTGTTATGCGGGAGTGTACAATCACTAGACTCTATACCAGCTAACTCTTGGGTGGCGATGTCTCACCCACGCCTTTGAGCTAGGAATCGAGAGCTGGATCCAAAGGCAGCGACGTCCGTTAGGAAGAGGGCCTTGATCTGCGATGCTGAGGGTCTTCGACCGTTAGGGAGAAGTCTCACACCGAGTGGAGTCTTAGAAGTACGCTGAATTGCGCAGAACTAGCTAAGGAACATAGAAGGGGGGGGAAGCCCCTTATGTACGTAAAGAGAAGTGGATATAAAAGGAATCTATCTGGATATAGAAAGCATCCAGAAGGAGAAGCGGAGGTCCATGCGGAAGACCGCACTACGAATACAGGATGTCCCAAAGGAGCCATCCAAAAGAGGAAGGCGGAGAGCCACGTACGAAATGGGAAACATACATAAAAGGTAAAGTGGAGATCCGCGGAGCGGAAGAAAGGAATCCGCGGTACCCGTAAGGAGAAGCGAAGAGCTGCTTCAGAATCAGAGCCACTGGTCGGGATTGCTCTCGAACCAGCCACCAGTCATCGAAGAAGGGATGGAATGATCTACGTCAGGCCAAGTAAAGTAAGAGTTCAGGACGGGGAAGCCGTCACGTAAAGGAGTCTCGTAAGGGGCAAAGGAAAAAGAAAACGTGCCATTGCCGTCGCCTTCAAGAGGCATCGCCGATAGCCAATCGTCTATGGGGAAATCCGTAACAGCACCTTTAAGGTGTTCAACCAATAAAGAAATAAGGGGGAGAGGGTAAGCGTTCTTGACAGTTCCCTCGTTCAAACCCTGATAGTCCATAACTAAACATTTTTACCGTCCTTTTTTGGAATAAAGAAAACAGGAGCTGTTTGGGGCAACTTTGACAGTCGTATATACCCCTTTTTCAACTCCTTATCGAGAAAAGTCTTGACTTCTTCTAGCTCTGTCTCAGACAGAGGGATGATTCGTCCTTTTTTAGGTACGAAGTCTTCCTTGAGTTCAATTCTGTGATCCCAGGGTTTTCGTTCCAGGATCCGAGTCGATTCCTTTTCGGAAAACACATCCAAGAAATCATGATAAATTTCAGGTACTTTAGCCACGACTTCGGCATGTGTTTCCCTGAGAGAAGGTACAAAGTGAAGGGGCTTCTTGTGTGAAGAAGGAAGTCGAGAAGTTCCTAATAATTTACAACCATCTGTGCAGTTATTGAAGCTCAGCTTCTTTTGAACCCAATCAATGTCTGGATTATGCCATGCTAGCCAATCATATCCAATAAAAAGAGCGTGGGATCCCAATGAGGCGACATAAGCGTCGACATGCTCAAAATGACTATCTACTCCTATAATTAACGATACCGTATGGGAAATATTCCCTAGCACTCCTTTAGAACCATCAGCATTAAATAAAGGTAATGACCGTTCTAGCGGCTTTAGAAGAATACTATGAGAGGCAACATAATTGGAATCTATATATGTGTGTGTGGCGCCTGAATCCAACAGAGCTTTTATGTCTGTGGAACGCCACATTTTTCCATTTTCGTAAAGGAGATGTGTAGAGATAGAGAATTGACCACCGTAAGAAAGAGTACTCTTTTTTGGATTTTGAGGGATTTCATTATTTCTTGCAATAGATACCATAAGAGAATTAAGCGCACATTCTGTTGCTTCCTGTGCCACGCTCAAGTCTTCAAGCTCATAGCTTACTCGAGACGCTCTTTGGGAACAGTCATTTTCTTTTATTTCAGGAAGCGAGATAGAAACAGATACAGAAGAGGAATCAAGATCGTCTATTTGAGGTAGTAGATCGGATAGATCTTCCTCGGTAATACAACTACTAAGGTGAGATAAAGAGGAAACTATTTTTGGATTTTCTTTTACTGAAGAATGAACTGGATGAGAAAAGGAAATCTTGTCCTTGCACTGCACCACCCTCATAGCACGATGCGATTCTATTTTAAAGCCTCCGCAGCTTTTTGCTTCGCCTCTGTTTCAAAGCGATCTCTCCAATAGGCCTCTGCTTCTGGACCCATGTACGATACTTGTGCTACCGGCTGTTGTACCGGCGGCAAATAGCTCTGAGGGGCACCATTCCATCCCGAAGCGTACCCCTGTTGGGCTTCGGTGGGTTCGCTGTTCTGTTCTGGGCTCTCATCCCAGAGGTAGTAGCTGCGCACAGTGGGGTGTGGCTGACTAGAATTGCCATTTTGCGGTGGCAACCAACAATTCCGGGCGATGTGCCCAGGTTTGCCACAATTGTAGCACATAAAAGAAGGCGGCGTTTGTTGCACCGCTCCTATCTCCATCGGAGCTCCTCTTCCTGGCTGCGTTCTGTATGGAGTAAACCTCTGCGCTTGTTGAACCGGTGGCGGGCCGGTAGGGGGACGATATTGCCAGTTGTTTGACTGACGACCTTGTGGAGACGAATATTGACAAGTTGGAGGACCGCGCTCCAGAGCGATCCTTTCCATGTTGTGGCCTATGCCCCGCAACGTTTCGACCAATGCGTAAAAGTTTTCTTCCTCCTTCATATGGAGGCGGTATTGGTAGTAGATCTTGTAATCTACCGCTTTATTTAGAAGTGTTATCGAGTGGAAGTCCTCGATATTGGCCTATTTTCTCAGGACCACAAACTTTTGTAGAAAGACGTCAATGGGGTCGCTTCCTTGACATAACTTTTCTATTTTTTCAAGAGCCTCGTGGGAGAGGTTCTCGATCTGGAACATTTGTTTTATTTTGTCTTGTAGCCCCGTCCAGGAGGGCCACGCCAAATCTCCCCATTTTCCTTTTGAAGGATCACTTGAGACAAGGTCCTCTGCCTCCTTGTCGAGGTATTCCTCCATTAAGACTTGCGCGCCGCCAGCTGCAGCACCTTCGAATTTGGAAAGGACTGCGACAGCCCTGACCTTGTCGGACTTCCACTTTTGGCAGTCCACCCACAAGACCAACTTGGTCCACCAAAAACGCTATTTTTTCCTAGCACCGTCCCAGGACTTTGGGTCGGCGATTTGTTTTGTGGCCGATTTGGCCTCCTCTTCACCTTCTTTTTTCAATTCATGCGCCAGGTGGAGCGCATCCATTTTGTCGACCAGCATATCGAGCCAGTCAGGGGCGTCGGAGTGCACGTGATGAGACATTGTTCCTTACTGACCAATCAAGTTGATCTCTGGGGAATTTATCTGCAAGGTGCACGGAGAGCGGAGAGAGGTCGGAGTTTGTAGAGTAAAAGGATGTCCTGGTAACCGAAACCAGGAAGTGCTCGGTAGGGTCGGAAAAGGGTTTTAACGTAAACTTTCTTCTGTCTACACCAAGGAGCAACGAGGAGTTCAACTTCTCTTTCTTCTTCTTTAATTTGGCTTTGGCATCGTGCCTCGGACTGGTCTCGAGCTCGTTGGTTTCGGCGGTGAGCGACAGAAGTAATGGTGACGAAAGGTGTGCGGTATTACGCGGGAGCGTACAATCACTAGACTGCGTACCAGCTAACTCTTAGGCGGCGATGTCTCACCCACGCCTTCGAGCTAGGAATCGAGAACTGGATCCAAAGGCAGCGACGTCCGTTAGGAAGAGGGCCTTGATCCGCGATGCTGAGGGTCTTCGACCGTTAGGGAGAAGTCTCACACCGAGTGGAGTCTTAGAAATACGCTGGATTGCGCAGAACTAGCTAAAGAACATAGAAGGGGAAGAAGCCCCTTATATACGTAAAGAGACGTGGATATAAAAGGAGTCTATCTGGATATGGAAAACATCCAGAAGGAGAAGCGGGAGTCCATGCGGAAGACCGCACTACGAATACAGGATGTCCCGAAGGAGTCATCCAAAAAGGAAAGCGGAGAGCCGTGTACAAAAGAGGAAACATACGTAAATGGCAAAATGGAGATCTGTGGAGCGGAAGGAGGAAATCCACAGTACCCGTAAGGAGAAGCGGAGAGCCACTTCTGGAATCAAAGCCACTGATCGGGATTGCTCTCGAACCAGCTGCCCGTCATAGAAGAAGGTGTTACGGTTGCTGCGTAAGCAGGCAACCGTGGACTCAGGACTGAGTACAAGACTCGCGAGGACGAAGGGTTGAGGGTTCTCAGGTTCCGCGGCAGCGATGACTCACCCACGTGTTGGAACTAGAGCTAGGGGGTGCAACCTAAAGATGCGGGACGAGGGGCAAGGACAAAGGATGAGGATGATGCCTCGGTTGGTCGCGCGACGACCGGGGGTCTTCCTGTTGCGGAAGACGACGAAGGAGCAAGAGTTCCGGTCGCTAACCAGGGGATGGTCGAAGACTGAGAAGTCGACGACGTAGACGAAGGAGTCGAAGGAGGAGATCCGACGACGGACGCAGGAGGAGTCAAGTAAGCTCAGATAGATTGAGTGGATCAAGACTGAGGTTACATGGATGGGTATCTAGGGTTTATATACGTAAAGGCCCTTTAGGGCAGGCAGCGGAGTCATCTGGATAGAAAGGGGAAATGACTCGTCATGACTCACAAGCACTGCTATGCGCAGCAACGGAGTAAGCAAGAATGACAAAGAGATGACGAAGCGATGACAAATGTGCGAAGGGCACAGCATATGACGTGAGCACGATGAGTAAAGTAGAATGTCTGTGGAACGTGATGGAATTAGTGTGGGTCAAGGGCAATGGCATAAGCGAGACCCTAACGGCCTATGCGGCAACGAAGGCGTAGTCTGAGTGGAGACGAAGGACGAAGACAAAGTGAAAAGAAAAAGGTGAATCGTAACAAGGTGGTGATGGCTTGAACAGTGAAGTTGGGAAGTTCGAGGGTATGGATAAGCGTAGATCAGAGAGGGTCGAAGGCTTCTGGCAGCTGGTGCAGGATGATCATCGCTTTGTGCGAGTCAGAGAGCTCTCCACCAGCGGATTCCATCTGATCAAAATACTCAATCATCCTCTTGATGTCATCTGCAGCATGTCGCTCCAAGATAGGAGAGGATAGTGCTTAGTGACCTTGCCCAAGGCTGGACAAGGCTGGAGGAGCTGGAGAGCTGGAGGGCCAACCTATGGTTTGCTGATGGATGAAGAGTTCTTCTGCCCGCTTTTGCAAATCCAGAAGGTCCTGAAGTGTGGTACTGATGCACAGAATGCCCACATGTATCAGATTCTTGCAGAGCAGACTTGTACTCAACATGCAACTGCTACTGCTTCTACCTGGGAGGATAGAAGATGGTATTTGTTATGACCGAAGAGTCAAAACAACACCAAACACAAAAGCCTCAGGGATCACGCTACGATCTGCACAAACAGAGTAGAGGAGAGGTGAGAGAATAAGGAGTAGTCCTTGACGTCCGGCTGGGATAACCCAAGAACCAAATGAATACGACTGGGAAAACGACTGTAGGTACAGGCAGGTACTTATACTGTTGTGCTACCTATGACTAAGCATGACTAATGAGATAGCAAGAATAGCCATCCAATGGCGTAAAGGGTGCTTATCAGCACGTGTGAACAATGAGGTGTTATCTATGACGTAGTGTGGGAGTGATCCGGTTAATTGGGAAGGTAAAGTAACTGGTATCTAGAACGATCTGGCTAAGTCTAGGCCAGTATCTAAAATGGGAACCCTAACCCTAGAGTAGGATAAGGTTATGATAAGGTTTAAGTTAGGTAAAAGTCTTTGAAAATCGTAACAGTATTGCCAAAATCTTGCTTAGATTGCGAACAATTTGTATGAATATATCTGTCTTGTGTTTCCCTCCTTTGGTGTATGGACTGAACAATCAAGAGAGAGATGACATGCCCTAAGAGGAATTTTACTGCAGAATTCTATGCCTGATGCTGATTCATCTCCTTTCCAGACATGTCTTCTCCATTTTTCCCAAAATCTATAGACATGAAACCCTCCGAAATGTCATTGAAAAAGATCACCACACTGACAGGTTCAGATAACATCAGTGACTGGGACATCCGTATCCACCAGTTCTTCAACCTTGCTAGAATAAAAGGGTTCCTTAGCTTGACAGGAGGTGCTCTAAGTGACACCTCCTTGGTGGCAGATGAAGATGAATGGAAACTTACAGATTCATGTGCCTTTTCTTACCTCACCTTCTCCTCTTCTATCCAACTCTCGAAAAAAGCTCCAAAAGACTGGAGATGCTTCCACATCACTGTCACTCTAGCTTTGAGTACTACACTCACTCAGTATAAAGACTGCCTCTATAGCAGAGCTTATGATTTCTGGAAGCTGATGAATGACAGGTTTGCGAACTGTGGCATAGCTGGCCAATTCCTACTTCTATTTTTTACTTGTTGGACAAATCTGTACAGTACTAGAGGGTGTAAGAACCACTCAAACAAGGACCGTTTTGGGGATCACGTCAAGACCCACACACAAGACAATAGATGATGGTTAATGAGAAAGGGACTTGTAGTCAATTAGACCAGGCTTTCACCGTGAATCCAAATGAATACGACTGAGGGAAAGACTATGATACATGAGGGTTTATATACTATGGCTACAGTGATGACTAATCGTCCATGAGGTAAATGCATGTTGTACACATGTGAGATAACAATAATAGTAGCCAATGGCATAAAGGGAAGCTTTATCAGAAGTATGACGTAGTGTGAGAGCAAACCGGTTAAAGTAGAAACCAAAGTAACCGGGTCTGGAATGATCTGGCCAAAGGATGTCTAGACCAGTATCTATAAAGGGACCCATGAGTTAGGGTTAGGGGTTAAGTTAGGTTAAAGTCTTTGAAAATCGTAACAGAGGGTCTGGGGGGTCTAGAGAGTGTATGGACAATGCTGGACAGCCCCCCTCCACCTTGTTGGAGAAGCTGGAGAGTTGGAATCAGTTGGACAGAATTGCACAATATTGCACAAGTGATGCACGGTTTGCTGATGTCGCCCACAACCGCCTCTGAGTTTTGTTGAAGCCTTGGTTATACTTCCGGATAAAGGGGGCAGGTTGGTTTTTGATGCGAGCTTCATCATACCAGGAGTTAGGGTCAATCTGAAGGTTCTGCCAAAAGTAGGCAGCCTAGATCTGTGTATGAGGACAATCGAAATGGTAGTCGTCTGGACCAGTAGGAAGGAGAGGTGGAAAGTGAGCTCTATGAAAATGTTTGTAGCCAGTATGATGGATGAAAGTGTCTGGTGTAGAGTTGTAAGTCTGGGAAGGGAAAGCCCAACCCACACTGGTATAAATAGAGAAAAGTGTGTCATCTTCAAAAGCAAAAGAAGTAGGGAGAGTACTTTCATCTAACATGAGGGTCTTGGCAGTCGACAGCTTAAAAGGCTGGACAAGCCGGTTTGAAGGAGCCCAAAGTGGAAACTTCAGAAGCTGGTTTAATGAGTAGATGAAAGGGTATTTCCTACTATCATGGTGAATCGAATCATGATTCATCAGAAGTGGGACTGTAGTTTGAAACACAGCAGTCCAACTGCCTTGAGCTGTTTCGAAGCCCATACGGTCCGTTGTAAACGACTGTTGAAGTTCTGTCTCGGTTATCTTCAACTCGAATATCTGTGGTTTCCAGAGCAATGCGCTCTCAAATTCATCATAGCCCATCAGAGGAATGCCTTCCTTCAAGTTCTGGCATTGATTTGCAGAGCAGATGGAGAAGGAGTGGGTCATTGGGAAGCGAGTAAACAATTGGAGGCATAGGAAGAGGTGGAGGCAAAGGAGGGATTGGTTCTAAGTCTGGGAGAGAGTCTTCGACCAGAGAAGAGAGAGTTGAGGTGAAAGGGGAGAGTTGGATCAGTTGAGGAGATTCAGGTTCTCTATACTGTTCCACAAGAAATTCGACCTCTGCTTGCTGATTGTTACGCGAGAGTGTACAATCACTAAACGTGAAATGGCTTAGCTGTCAGGCAGCGATGTCTCACCCACACCTTAGGCTAGCAGAGTGAAGTGTGGATCTAAAGGCAGTGACATCCGTTAGGAAGAGGGCCTTGATCCACGATGCTGAGGGTCTTTGACCGTTAGGGAGAAGTCTCACACCGAGTGGAGTCTTAGAAGTATGCTGGATTGTGCAGAACTAGCTAAGGGACACGGAAGGCGAGGAAGCGCCTTATATACGTAAAGAGACTTGATATAAATGGAATAGGCTGGATATAGGAAGCATCCAGAAGGAGAAGCTGTGTCCATATGGATGACTGTAGTATGAATACAGGATGTTCCAAAAGGAGTCATCCGAAAGAGGAAAGCGGAGAGCTGTGTACGAAAGAGGAAACATATGTAAAGGGTTAAGATGAGATCCGTGGAGTGGAATCAAAGGAATCCGCAGTACCCATAAGGAGAAACGGAGAGCCGTTTCTGATTAGAGCCATTGGTCGGGATTGCTCTTGCACCAACCTCCTGTCATCGAAGAAGGGATCGAATGGTCCACATTGGGCCATGTGAAGTAAGAGTCTAAGACAGGGAATCCGTCATATAAAGGTGTCTCAAAAGGAGTAAAAGAGAAAGAAAATGTGCTGTCGCCATCACCTTCTAAGGGTGTGGCCAATAGCCAATCATCTATGGGAAAATCCATAACACTGATACCTATTATGATTGTGCTGGTAGACAGGACAAGATCCTCTGATTTCAGGAGGGAATTCATCGAATCTAAAATCCCAGCGGTGATGCCTAAAAGAACCACTAGTTCTAACCACAAGATGGTGCCAGTTCCTCAATTGAGGGAGGTTTCCATAACACCTTTGATCGTTTGCCAGATGTTAGCGACAAAGAGGACAAGGAAGGTGGAAGGAGAATCTAGGATGGCAGACTTGACAGTTCTGTATTCCGCACGGATAACAATCGTTCAAAATCAGAGCAATGGTCTGATCAAGATGAGGAGTTCTCAAAGAATGAGGAAGGTGAGATGATGGAGGAGAGGGTGCTCTTGACATTGGTGGAGGTGAAGGATGGGGAGATGTTGTTGCTAAGCATAGGACCAAAGTCTCGTCCTAGCTTCTGGCAACTCAGAACTAAGGGAAGAGCTCGAGGAGACGTTGAGATGGGTCTCTAGGGACTCAGAACTGAATCACACTAGGAGTGAGACTAGAATCCTACACTTGTGGTGCATAGAATTAGCTGGGGTGCTACTGTACATGTGAGGGGTATTTATACTGTCTACTC
>JBBPNX010001111.1:0-10720 GCA_038091155.1 Harrya chromipes
TTGCTCTCCTTTTGCTATTGGCTTAACCTATTCTTGCTATCTATGACATCATAGCTTAGAGATACCTTAGTCATTGGACTGGATTACTAATAGTGGGTAGCTGTACGTATATAAGGCTTCCATGTACCTCGATAGTCCCCAGTCCTATCAATAACTGTGATTCACCCCATAGTGCATTGGTATTAGCGACTAAGCCGTTCATTGTTCGATTTCCCTTGACACCAACGTCTAGCGGTATCCGCAGACAGAACTACTCTTTTATCGTTATTCCTTCTTGTGGTTGGGTTGGTCATTGCTTGAAGTGCCGTTAGTCGTGCGACCCATGTACTGTGGCCATCGTATCGCAACACCGGGGGCTTGGGGGTGTCGCCGGTTGCGACATCCCAGAGTCCTTTGTGCTGCAAGATAACGGTGATGCACACTTTCCATGCAATCCAGTTTTGGTCGTCAAGCTTCTCACGCTTGGCAAAGGTGATGACAGGCATGGGAACATATGTCGGAATGGAGACGGTGGGAGCTGCAATGGTAGAAGTCGATGATAGGGGTGCGATGGTGTTGATAGGGGGAAGTAACCGAGATTGGTTGGTCGCACCGAAGGTGAATAGTGGCTGTGTTGGCGGCGCCAATGGCGCAGCTTGAGGAGCTGTTGGTGCCGGCGGTGCCGGCTGCGAAGGATCCATGATAGGAGGTAGTTTTTGGTCTGGTCTAGGTCAGAGTGACGGGGCTCATAACCTATCGCAGGGAGAATGTGCAAGGTGGCGAGTGACTTAGATCAGATGCAGTGAGCCCTTGTGAGGGCCGGGGACGACGACTACTATTTTTCCCCTAAGTACAGATTGACATTTAAATATTGTATCACGGTGGTCAGTGCACGACTCAGATTTATAATCTGTCGTCCTTTGTTTGATGTACTTCGGCTGAGCTTGGTTTGCTCATATTTGTATTAATGGCCGATGATCGATCTTCAACACAGGTAAGTACTGGGACACCCAATGGGTGTATCCACACAGTTCCCTAATTATTTAGGGCCATCCTAAATAATATTGTAAACGCCACTGTGTCAGCATGCCAGCCTACTTGGTAAGCTCAAGTCAGTGCTACATCTCATCCACTTGGATCTCATCAGAGTTGATCACCGTGTATACATGCAGCTCAGGTAGAATGGACTTAGACTTGGAGTAGCTCCACACTATATGAAATTGACTTAAGATGGTTGTCACTTCTACAAACAAGTTCTTTGAGAGTTCTGTTTCAACTTTGAGCCTTGTTCTTACACCTACCCTTAAGGCCTTATGATGCCTTGCTATATATTCAGCCAGCTTGAATCTGTAGCTCATGCTGGCAGTTGTGATGCTTATTATTCTTTCAAACCACCCATGTACTGCTCTACTATTACAAATGCATGATAGCAATGATTTGAAAAAACTATTTCAACTCATCACTGACTGTGGCATGTGACAGTAAAAAACTTGTTAGCAAGCTTTTGTATACACCCCACAACAGTCATAATTAACGATCTTAGCAAGTTGACCAAAGAGTATGAGGGTTTATGTTATCATGGATGAGTAGCATAATATTATGTTAGACAAGCAAAATGATGATCAGACAAATTCAAGAATTGGTCATGTGGCATGTGATAAGGCAGAAGTTTTGACAGCACTGCCACTTCAAGGTGTCAATTGGTTGGATAGGTTGACCAGTTGACCTGGTGCTTGAAATAGATGACTGACAAATTGATCATAATGGTGCAGGTAGCTGACAAATTGATTGTAATAGTACAGTCGCACTTGCTTTTCCAGTAACAGAACTTCTGTACATTTTGTGACTCTAGGATAACGAAAAGTTGCTGAAAAGCTGAGAAGCATTTGGTGACTCAGAGCTTATTTAGGAGCTTAAAAGACTTGGACCTACCAAAATTTAGGAACTCAAGGGTTCATCAGGGGTACCCTCCAATTAGCGGCAACCATTGCTTCTGGTGAGAGTTTGGTATGGAGTGGAAGTGGGTCAGGAGGCACATGGGGAATATCAGATAGGACGTTGTTTGGAACCAACCTACTGGGAGTAGGCCCCTCTAGGACAGGAGAATACATCCCTCCAAGCTTGATGTGCTCGGTGATATCCAGCATCCAGTCGTGGATGTAGTGGCCCTTTAGCCCCTTTACGGTGGTTGGAAACCTCCCAAGGGGGGGGATGTCCCTTAATGCTAGCATAGCCCAGTAGGTGTCTATGGCATCTGCTGGTTCAGAACACCAATCAGAGTACTGCTTCCGCCAGAACCCATGCTGCTCAAGAACCCTCCAAATCTGTTGATATGTGTGCACTAGAACACCCCCAGGCCTCAATGAGCATGGTTGTAACACAGTGAAATAGCTAAGTTGTTGAGCATTTACCTCTCTTAGAATGCCAGCCATTTGGAAGGCTCCTTTCCATAGCGGTGGTGCTCATATCATATGAAAGGCCATAGGTACCTGGTGGCATGTTGACCAGCCTAGTGATGAGTTGGAAAGGAACGATGGGTGCCAATGGATCTATGTTGTGAAGCATACAAGGCCTGTGTTACTCAGGCTACTGGTAGCATGCCAGCACGGCTCCCTTCTGAAAGTTATACTGCAACCTATGCCACTGGCAGTGATATCATCACGGTGATGGCCGCCCAAGCATCTGGCCTTCTCTATATTTGGCTAAACCTGAAGCTTCAAGCCGCCCTGATACAACAGAAATCAATGCGTGCAGGGTGATCTTGTGCAAACTAGCAGTCTCTGGCTCATCTTGCATCATAGCATCCAATAGCATTACTCCTGGAAAGTCAGCTCACACTTGGCACAGGTTACTTTTATTTCATAGGACCCTTCAGTCCGAGATCTGGTCCAACCCTCGCTGAGTATAAACAAACAATAATTTGAGTCTTGTTGACCTTCCGAAAAGTTAAGATTCACACGCATTGTCCTTTCCCCACGACCACAACTCCCTCATGCGCCAAAGTACCACTGCTACTAGTACATCCAACCGCTACAACTCATACCTCCGTCTCCCTCATGCTCAGCCACGGACCCCGTCACCGCGGCTACAGAAGGCTGGCCCTTCAACCACTTGTGAGGTATCAACGGTTGACCCTGAAGAGATGGCAACCCAGACCGCTGGATACATGCATGCCTTCGAGGAGCACGCCAAGGTGGTTCGGCAGCATTCACAAGCTGAGTGTGAGCAAGCCTATCAAGACCTTCTCCACCAAAACCAAACCATACCGTTGGAGACCCAGTGGCCACACCTCAAGCTCCAAGCACTGGAGCATCTTCGGCATCAAGTGGACGGCATTCTCCAAAAGCCAGCCACAACCCTTGTAGAGTGAGTCTTGCCATTGTTTGAGTCCCTCTTAACACACTCATTGGCATTTAGACATCTTGAAAAATGCACAGCAGCACAAACCTTGCTGCATGTGCAGCGTGATGTTCTCCGTCGCTTGCCCTCTGCTTGCTCTGAAGAGGTAGAAAAACGGGTGGTCGCCTTGAGGTGTGTTAATGACACCATATCCCTCCAGGTCATCTACCATGCTAACATTGAAAAGGGCAGAGCAGCGACAGAGGCATGTGTCAGCTTCAAACGACCGCTTCCGACCTCTTGTACCTCCCCCCCCCAGTCCTGTATTCCAGCCGCCAGCCCATGGTCCCACGGTTGCTCTTGACAGCAATGCCGTGCAAGATTTCGTCTCCCTTCCCAGTGTTCCTCGAGCACTGGGCAATACCTTCCGTCTTCGTACAGGGGACCTTGAGCTGTACTACTGTGTTTCAGGCTTTGAGGCATCGTCTGACGGTAGGTTAAGGTTTCAGCTGCGGTTTGAAAATCTTCGGTGCGTTGCTAGCAGCCTTCATAACTCTCAATAGGTGCGCTGATATGCATCCAGAACTCGCGATGTTGTCGACTCAGATGATCTCACCCGGATGCTAAGTGAAAGCGAGTTGGTGATAGCGAGCTGAATCATGTACCTCTACTATAGCTACTGCCTTTCAGCTGTTCAGTGATTCCGAAACCAAGACAAGGATTTTACTATGCAATACACTGGTTCTTAGCTCAGGATATTGGTAGTCACTGGGTCAATCTTTGAAACAGGCAACGCTCCTCTATCGGATCCTGAGGGCATGGACGGTAAACGTAGGGGCTAGTTCAACAAGCTCTACGCCTCCTATGGGGGTCCCGCTGACCTAGCTGCCCACCGCCGTTCGTTCCCATGTCCGTGCATCGCCCTCCAACCAAAACGTGGCTACAGCTCGCAAGCAGCGAAGCCCTTGACAGTGTCTTTCTTCAAACGACCCATCCTGCCCAGCGTGGTCTGAATCAACCCATCTGAGGGAGGCACATGCCACACTACGGGTTTGAGGTCAGGTATTCCAGCAGCCTGCATTCATACTCCAAGCTTACAGGTTCCGCGGTCGCACATAACTCTTGCACGCTTTTCAAACCATAGTCATTGAGTCAACATTGACCAATAGAGACGGTGTGGCAAGGTCAAAATAACGAGCACTTGCCTCCTGGGTTGGGTGTCAGACCTAATGTACCTTTGAATGACATGTGTGCTGCATCTCCCAACCAGCAAGGCTCTGCCGTTTCTGCCGTCAAAGCCTGGACCACCGCTGGTATGCCAGCTGAAAAGATCGTTCTCGGTGTTGCATCATATGGCCACTCTTTCAGCATTGCGTCTTCTGATGCCTTTGCCAATGGTTCCCAAACAGAACTCGTTCCCTACCTCAAGTTCAACACGTCGAATAAGCCAATGGGGGACGCATGGGGTAGTGCCAGTAGTGTGGATGCTTGCAGTGTTTACAAAGGACCGGCCGGTACCTACGAGCTTTGGGGCCTAATCGTTAGCGGGTTCTTGGACAAGAAAGGAGACCTGGCGCCGGGCAACCACTACCATTTCGACACATTGGTTCATGGTGATTATCTTCTCGCAACTAGTGAGTGGCTTAATTGATTCACACGCTCCCAAGTTGTACAACTTGTACACTAAAGTCATGCTCCCACCTATGAGTCACGCTCCCACCTATGAGTCACGCTCCCACCTATGAGTCACGCTCCCACCTACGAGTTATGCTCCCCCCTACGAGTCATGCTCCCACCTATGAGAGTCACGCTCCCACCTATGAGAGTCACGCTCCCACCTATGAGAGTCACGCTCCCACCTATGAGAGTCACGCTCCCACCTATGAGAGTCACGCTCCCCCCTACGAGTCACGCTCCTCCATGATACGTAGGTGTTACTTGATTGTGCAAGTAACCATAAAAACAACTTGTCCTGGACCATAACGTGGGCAAGGAGGGAAAAGATGGGAGAGAGCATGCACTGCGGAGCCAAGGTTAGTCAGATTCCAGCTCGTGTAAGCTTACATAAGAACTTACCTTTTATATCAAGTTCATTGCAAGGTATTGCAACGACCTGTATAAATAAGGCAAGTCGTTTGCGCTGGTTAATTGCCTGAAGCTGAAGGCTCGAGCGCTCACATCCCAATCAGTATCCGGCGGGGTTGCGACCATAAGCAACTTGATATTGGTGGTCAAAGTGCACGCACGCACAAGTCACACAGTGGCTTACGGGTAAGTTGTGTTTGCACCATGTGTGCAGGACAACGAACACCAACAGCGTCTGGATGAAGCATGCCTACCCCGGTGACTAACCGACTCGCAACTTCATGACGCAACTCAGTAAAGTTGAACAACAACAACAAAAAACATACTTACGCTGTAAGCATGACCGTATGTCGTCATTCGAATAAAAGCACTTAGCACGATAAAGCAGAGAGTAGCATTGTAGCGTAGGGGCGTAGGAGATCCAAATTGACTCGAGCACCCACGCTGACGTCCGGCTTTATGATCGACCTTAAATCGTTCCAAAATTCCACAGAAAACAAGTGTTTCAGGACCCCTCCTCCTGAGAAGCGATGATGTACAACGATATCGAATGCTGGAAGACTCTTCTTATCGTTGGGTTGCATAGCAGTCCGTCTCTTGTACACTCAGTCGCGAGCGTCCTCTAAGAAAATGTGGTCATCCCCAGGGTATTGGAGGCCGAAGTACTTTCTTGCCGCGTCGTACACTGTAGGATCGATCTCTACAATCGTAGTAGAGATTCCGTGTTGCATAAATGCATCAGCCGAAATACCAGTACCAAGTCGTCTGAAAATTGCAGTAATGAGTAAGAACAGAAGCGAAACTAAGGACAGGTTAGTTACTCACATAATAAGGGCATTTTCCTACCTGTCGACATCACCTTGATCCGTACTTGCGAGTCGTGCTGCCTCCTGCAAAACAAACGTGCCGTAGATAGAGTCGCCAAGCTTTGTCCCAGCCTGGTCTCTTTGGGAGGAGGCGCCATCCATGGAAACGATACTCCATCTAATCCAAACGCCTCCCAAAAGCGGATGTGACGTGCGAAGGTAGCAAATGGAGTGAACAGTATTTGGACCCACCTCCTCTGGCTGCAGAGGCAATAGCTCTCCAACTACGACAATGCCAGTTACAGAGTCTGTGGAGTCGAGGATGCGAAGATGGTAACCCTGCCTTTGATATGGAAATACACCGGAACTCGAGAGAGTAGGTGAACGGAGGGCCGGAAAGAGGAGGAAGGCGACAGGGATTGACATGATCCAGAGTTTCCTCGCTATCCTGATTGCACCTGATACAGTGGCCTTACGAGGTAGACGAGAAGTGGCGACTTTTTCCAGTGTACGGATGAGTAATGTTAAGCATCCCAATACAAGAAACTGTAACGATCTACCTCTCAGCCTCGCAAAGTAGGGTCGGTGTGGGAACGCACCACAATATCCTTGTGAGTGTTGAGATGAAAGTAACGCGTGACGAGCAGGATGAGCGGACGCAGCTGCAGAGCGTTTGCAGCCAAGGCTACAGTGGCAAGCATAGTCTGGAAACACAAACCGAGATGGCACCCTAAATCACCTGAGACGCGATCAAAAACTCACGTCAATTCTCGCGGCAAGCGATACTGCAAGGTAAATTACTGGGGCGAGGACTATCACATGGGCCATGAGTGCCTCAAGTACCGGATCACCATTCTCGCAGCACAGATTCGTGGGACTTATTTACATAATTCAAGTTCGTGGCATACGATGGCAGTTCAAATGTTCATCCAGGGTTGGTTTGCATCCCAAGGTAACAACAATGCTTGCTTTTCGGCTGTGTCTCAGGTGTGGTCACCTTCGTTTCGTTCACTCGGTACATATACGTTCACATCTCAGCTTGATCGCTTTACCCATCCTGACCTGCTACTTTAGCTAGCCCGATTCAGACTACCTGGTCTGTACCAACTCGTTTCAAGCGGTTGTTCGTTCTGTTTGCTGTGCCGTCGATTCTTCTAATCTCTCGTCGCGTTCAACGCGTTTCAGATCGTCCTGGCTGCGCTTTGCATTCGATGTTTCTCTACATCTATTCATCTCACCCAGGCCCTTGGCCTCCCAACACCTTGTGGTAACTCTCGGGTAGGCGTATCATGTTGCTAGTCTGATGCTGATCTTTGCACATCAACTTACTCTATCTCTCTCTTGAGCTGGGCTTGTTCGTATTTGTTTTTCCATCGCCGTCACTTGTTTTGCATTTGGGGGTCTTTGGGCCGTCGTTAAAACCATCTGGTGTGTGTTCGTTTTCTTTTATGCATGCATTTCTCCTGATTTATCTTCCTACCCTTCACCTCCTCTTGGCAGCCTACCTCATTATAGTGTTGACATCAAGACGTGAAAAGCTTTACGCTGGATGTCTTCCGTGACAGGTGGGGCGACGTTCGCCGAGCTCTCACCACCGATAAGTGGTGCGGATCATATAACGTTATTGTTGTACTAAGGCCTTGTTGGATTTACAATGGCTCAACTCAGAGGCCACATCGATCGGTCACCCTCCACCTCACCTCAGCAAATCACAACCATACCCGAAAAATGCCGTGACGCACGCAATGACAGCGACAAGCTTATTGTAATGTCACCAGACAGGGGTGTTCAAGAAATCGTCGTCGCATGCGGTAATTCATATACGCTTAGTTCACGATACTTTGACCATATTCCCACCGAGATACACATCTTCCTGTCATCATTCGGCGAATAAGCATCGACGTTTCTGTTGTTTTGTTTGTGCGATTGTGCTGTTAGAACTGCACACTTTGATCGTTCACTATGCCCAAGATATGCCACCATCTATCGCTGATACTATCTTCACATTGTCCTTCAAAGCTTCAAGTTCACACAACGTACCTATCTCTCTTATCCTGTTTGTCTTCCATTCCCATTTATATCCTCTGTCGGCATGCCACCTCGCACTGACATCGCAGCAATCAATTCCTTATTCCATATTGATGGAAGTCCCACAATTAAAAAACGTCACCAACAATCTTCGCACGTACAACAAATGTGGGCCGGCATTCCATCTTAACAACCTTCATTGAATATCGATTCACGTTGATCAGTTCATTTCTCTCACGACGAACATTCCAAAGATGGTTCCGTTGCGAAAATCAAAATCAAAAAGGGAAACACATGCATTTTTATTGTTCAACTTCTGACGTATTACGCCGCCAACCTCTCTATTTTAGCGTCAAGGTCAACAATGTCGAACACCCTTTGGACCATTCTATGCGAATGTCTCGCTGTGATGGACTACTGGTACGCTACGGTACAAGACATATATGCACCCTCTCCAAGTCGACGGATTTCCAGTGTGTCCTCTTCCATCCTCTCGTCACTTCCCCCATTCACATTTCGCATGTTCGGCCCACCATGCATGTCAAACTTCGCTGGTTCTATAGAAGAACGGACGTCCTGAATGCTGGCTCAAACGACGATGGACCAAGGTGAGACGTGTTCGATGGCACTTCCTTTCTGAACCCGCCTGTATCCCTTCTACAGAATCGCTCCAGACATGATCAATAATGAACTCGTCAAATATGGATAATGCGACGCTGATTGACTACCGGCGCATCGGGTGTATGTATGTATGTATGTCTCCTCACCTACGTCACCATCTTGACTCTACACCTCTGTCCACATCCATAAATTCAACAATGGATCTCCGAACCTCGCGCTTCTCTGTCTGTCTCATGCCATCCATCGTCAACCTCAAGTTCAAGATATATTCTCCCTCTTTTTTTTTTGTGCAGTTCGTTCTCTAACCATCAACCCCTGGGTAACAAATCCTTCGTCTCATTCTCCAATCTAGGCAACTCTGAGTAACTCACAACAACATGGAAGGTCTGCTTTTCATTCACTCTCCTCGATCAGCCCCCTTTCATCTCTTCCAGGTCTACATCAAAGTTGCCAGCTACCTCAAGCAGGGCCAATGTCTCGATAACTTGAATTGGCGTCTCTGGCACTCGCAGAATCTCATCGTCAACTCTGACAATGCAAAGTCGAAGGGCGAGCTCAAAAAGCTCTCAAAGAATATGGGTGACAAACTCGACAAGGAAAAAGGCAGGTTCGTCCCTCCACCCTGAATGCTGCTGTACCAAAGCCAGACCTCAGACCCTCTGTGGAACTCAAGGAAACTTCCACTTGACGTGACCATCAGGCCACTTGTGCCCGCATCACTGGCGACGAATCCCACTCACGCTGACACAGACACTTCGGCATGCTTTCGGAAGCGCAAGTGCCCCACTGACAAACAGTCCTTCCTTTGATTCCCGTCCCTTTTCTCCAACAATTTTGATCCTCCAGCATTGCTCTCCATACAGCCCACCCTTTCCAGTGCTATGAATTATGGAGAAGACGTCACCAACACGTCTTCGCGTGGTCTCAGCATCTTCCACCCCACCATCGAACTTCCTCTCGACCAGATTCTTAGCAAAGTTGATCCGGCAAACAACACTCTTACATCCTGTCTGATGGGCCAAAATGACTATCCCTGTTGCTGACCCCGACATCACCATGCAAGAGTCCATCACTCCTGGTTTGTCCCAAACAATCGTCCCAACCTCACAGTAAAGACACAAAACACACCCACTACACGATCATCTGGTCCTGGTACTACCGCCACCAGCATCAATCCCACAGTCCTTCGTGGAACCAATAACTCCCCCCTGGCAGTGTGAAGGCTGAATGGTCCAACTGTGGTGCTATTCATGCTCCTCTTTGGTGCCGTGGTCGCAACAACAAGTTGAACTGTAACGCCTGTGGCCTGTACTGCAAATTCAAGTTGGTATGCACCTTTTTCCGCCAACTAATCTGTGTGGTCTACCTAGTGAATAGCATGTCATCTCCATGTCAGATGAAAGGAAGGGAATCATTTGGAGCTTCAGGCGGTAACCAGCGCACATGACTTGCCTTATTTATACAGGTCGTCGCAATACCTTGCGATGAACTTGATATATAAGGTAAGTTCTTGAGTAAGCTTAAGCTCACATCACCCTGGTAGGGTAGGCACAAATGGAACCATAGGGACATCCGGACTGTTCTGATGCCAAGATATCAACTCGAGACAGGTGACGAAATGTTGTTGGTGTGTCGTTTTGAGTTCTGCCTGCGGTCTTGAACTCACAGTGCGGCAGGTTCTTTTGGCGCTGTATGGTGCTGTCCCTAGTGTTGTGGGCAGAATTATTCTGAGGCGAAAGCTGCCGGCGAAATGGCAAAACGGCAGTTGGCGAAATGGCAGAATTCGGCAAAAAGGATTTCAGTGTTTCTGATGTATGTAGCAATGAATGCGACGTTGGCAAAACTACGTAGTTGAAGCAAGA